>CAJNOQ010004051.1:0-18472 GCA_905250885.1 Didymodactylos carnosus | reverse complement strand
ATTTAATCTGTGATATTCTAGATCTCTAGGCGTCTCGTTACTCAAACATTATAAGAAAAACAAAATGCAAAAAAATCGTTACGGAATTTCACTCCGGTAGCAGAGATGGCTGGCCAGAGCGAACTACAATTAGAGAGATTAAACAACATTTTACCTGCTCTCATTACACCATTCACGACTAACTCCAATGTTTCGTCGATTTTTTTTAACAGTAATAATGAATCAACTAGTAAATCATCTAAAAATATGCATTTACAAGAGGAAAACAACCAAATTTAATCTCAAAACAACAGTATACTTGATTGATTTTCCAGTTTTAATTGTACATCAGTTGTCGGACTCAGATTAGAATTATCATTTGATGTATTATCATTAGAATTATCAACAGTTGTACTTAAATGTGTTGTATCAGTTTTACCAACCTATATGAAAATCTTCATTAATATGATGTTACGATCAGAAGGGAAGAAATATGGATAAAATTTCAACGGTTACTTTATTCCATTGTTTCTCTTCGTCACTTTTCACGTATGTACCAAATGTAGTCAATGGTTCACTTCCCTGATCTAAAAGAAATGTTTGTACAGTATATACAGCTGTTTTCTCCAGTCAAATCAAATGACCTAATTTTTCTTGATTATCATTGGATAACAAACTTGATGATCTTAAACGAAAGTCACAATGTCCAGAATTAATCAGGCCATCAACTCTGATTGCACCAAGCAACGCACTCACAGAGTTTACCTACAACAGAAGACAACGAACGATAAATAGACTCCGATAAGAATGATATCAAATACCTTCTCCCAAACGCCTTTTTGTTGTTCTTTCTTTTCAATATCATACATGGATGCTTTACTTGTTCCATAATCTGGTAACTTCCAGATAAGCTCAACTGATTCTCGAGATAACGTTTTCACAGTCGGTTTGATGTAGACTGGCAACAGTACATCTGTTGAAGGATAACTTGTATCTTTTAATGGCACGTCATTTATATTGACAGTTTTACTATGAACCTCTTGGGAAAATGTTTTCTCAGCATCAACAACACGATTTTTCTTCGAAGGCGATTCACTGTCATCCTCAGTCTTTAAAGGTAGTTTTTGTTCTTCACCTGGTGGTTTTACATCAGTCACACTGCTTCCAAATTTACTTTTTCCTTTACCTGTTGGTTTTTGCATTGAATTCTTTGATACTTCAACGGAGTCGTGCGAGACATTCGGCGTTGCTGGTAATGAATTTAAATTTTCCGTATCCTGTTTTATTTCCGATGACAAATGCAATTGAAGAGTGTTATTGTGAGTTGGAGAAGATTTGTCTTTAATAGTGGAAGCAAGATAAGCAGCTGTTGACTTGTTAGTCAATTCTTTTTCGGTGTCTGTGAAGTGTTGTGGACCATCAAGTGTTTCATCATGAATCGAAGATGATTCTTGTTTTGAATTAAAAGTTTCATATTTGGGTGCATCTAATTTTTTATCATTAAGAACATTTTTCAGTAACTGATCGTTAGAATCCTCTTCAGATTGGAAAGTTGAATGCTGCATTAATGATTTTTTCTCTCCACTGTCAGCACTAGTTTCTGATCTATTTCCATAAGAACTCATCTCTTTATTCTGATCGTTAGTGAACCCTGCATCTTCCACTTCCTGCGGCAATTTTTCTGTGTCATCTATTGAGTTTCGCAATGACAATTTTCTACGGGTATTGTTACCCTCAGTTTCTGTATAAGTGTTCACGCTTTTTAAATTAGTATTCTCGTAAACACTATTGATTTGATTATCATTCGGTTTCGACTGATGCCCAACTTCAGAATCATTCGTGGTGATAACGCTCCAGTTTTCAGGTGTCTCTCCGTGTGACGCGTCTTCCTTCTGTTTGATGGAAATACCTGATCTACTCCCACGAGCTTGAGCCATTTCAGAAACATCCGATCCTAAAAAAAATGACAAAATATACTTCAGAACAAGAGTATTTTTTATGTACCATTCATTTGATCCTCATCATATAGCAAACTTTTCAGTGTTTGTTTTGTCTGTGGACTAATAGTTGGAACAGACTCAGTACGCCTTGACTTGATTGCACTTGTGGCTTCAACTAATTTTTCTATCGTTGTCTGTGGCAATGACAAACTAACGATTCTCTCCTGTGTCGTACAACGTCTAGATTTAGAAATAGTTGGATAGTTGGTCTCATCAGTACTTGAAACACTATGAATTAAGTGTTTTTGTCGTTCAGATACTGCTTTTTCTTCTTTTACTAAAACGTCATACGATCCCAACGTTGTAGGTCTGATTGGCGATTTTGCTTGGCGTCTAACGCAAGATGTTGATCGTCTTCGTGAAACCTTCCCATTATGAGTTATTGAATGTGAATTATCTTCGTTTTGGTCCAAAATCTATATATACGTACATTGCACACTATCTCTTTTATAATTCTGAAATATCATTACCCTATATCGTCTATACGCATCACTGCCAGATAACCTGTAGACATTGGAAAATCGATCAAATTCACGCAAATGTCGGTGGTCACCATCGCCAATTGGTCGAGTGCAATATCGACAAAAGGTATTAACTTCCTCTTGACCAAGCATCCGCAGTATTCGATTCAACTGTAGTTCTTGACTAACTACCTGTATATTCAACCATAAATGATTTCACTATTCAGTTAACAATAGTTAAACAAGATGCTCACCGTCTCATGAACATTTCTAAGAGAAACATAATTTTCTAGACGTTTGTCGGCATTAGATGCCATGAGACGGTTTAGTTGATGTTGTGAATTGGTCTTTGAAAACAAAAGAAAGTGTCACTATCAGTAAGTCAAAACAAAGTAGTAGAAATATATGTTCCACATTTTTATTGCAATTTATAATTCTTTCTTATCTTGCTAAAAAATATTAGTTGTAGTAGAAATGATGAATTCGATGAAAACAAAGAGTTCATACATGAAATATAAAGTTCTATTCCAAATCAATAAATAGAAACTGACTAATTATCTTACCATAGATACTGATTGATCTACACTGTTCAAATCTTACGAGGAATCATTTTTTAGATCCATAAAGACTGGATCTTTCACATCATATAAATATTTACTCTTTTTTATCTGAATATTATGACAAAAGAGAGAGAGAACGCTTTATTATCATGTTTTTGTGATTATCAGACAACTGTGAAGCGAGGTGGGAGTTTGAATATTATAGTCACCAAAAATCATTCTCGATTGCTTTTGTTCTTCGATCATACGCAGATACAAATATGAAATAATAAAAAAGAGGAAGAAACACTGATTAATTAACAGACTAGTGCACAGATTATTACTCTATTTTTATGTTTTGTGTATTTGTTTTTCAAATGAATGTTTGAAGAACGATCAATTCAAATATGCATTCTTCTGTATCTTGATGTTTTTGTGTTCATTTTCGTGTGATATACAACAATAATAAACAACCTGTTTTTATTTTTCATTGAGATGAAAAAATAAGATTAGACTGTATAAGGTAGATCTTTAATCGATATTAAAGAATGATAAAGAAATTTCTCATGTGATTCCAGCACATCTTTTGTTTTCGAGATTGTATAATTAGGACGTCTAGACAGAAAAACAGAATCGCAAATTGTAAAGTATACTCCTCTACTTCTTCAAAACTATTTATTCACTTTTGAGCAAAACAATTTTTTTTTCTACATCAGTATCACTCTGCAACTTCCGTGTCAAGATGACCAAACAAGCCTTTTTACAAGCAGATGATCGTTTATGAATAATCTCTCTCTCATCATAATAGATCACATCTCTGAAGATTGATTTTCACTTTTTTCTTTCCTCTATGTTTTGGTTAGATTCGATCATGTTTCGTACTATACTTGGTAGAGACGAGAGCAATATTACTGATGATGTGTTCTCCTATATCACTAACAATATAAATGTGTAAAATGTCAAGTGTAGGCAGGAATAGTGGAAATAAATACACTCCAATAAATTTGCTCGAAAGTCTATTCTACCACTTGTCCAAGCTTTTTCCTCAATGCAAAGAAGTTCATGGACATTTCGCACAACACATCAAGTTAACTTTTTTATTTTACATTTTGAACGTATACCGTTGTAGGCATAGTTACAAAATGAAAAACTCTTTCGCTTTTTAATGTACGATGTTTTTAGAGTGTAGTAATCGAAATCAGTATCAAGATAGGAGATGCCGAACTCAATTTTTGAATAAAATCTGACTGAGTAACTGCATCTAAAATAATTTTGTTTTGTCGATCAAAAAACACATTTTCAAGTAACATCGAAGAGAACAGGGAGATAATACACATGAAAAGAAGAGAACGAGAAATTATATTATGGGCAATTTTTACGCTCTTTTCAATAGTATATTTGAAAGTTTTGTACATCGTCGTAGAATGGACAAAAGTCAACAATTTTTAAATCGCACTTGAGTTGGATTTTTCACTTTTACTTTTAGTTAGATGAGCAGAACAAGTCATCTTGTGTAAAAGTGTTCTGTTTCGTTGATTGCCGTTCAAAATGTAAAATAAAAAAGTTAACTTGATGTGTTGTGCGAAATGTCCATCTTTGCATTGAGGACCAAATATTCTTTTTTTGACTTGTTCCATTTTGAGGAAACTAGATATAAGCTCTTACTAACTTCGTGGATCAACAAGTCTTTTACAGCTCAAAGCGCCAAATAACCGGATAAAATATTGTTGCTCTTTTCTTTCACATTAATCATGTAATTTATTTGAATAGCCTTAAAAAAACACACCAATAGACAAATATGAAAAATATCGTTTAATTTGTAGTAGAAAGAATCAATCAATCACAGAATAGATCAGAAAAAACATAGAATTAGACTATTGAAAGCCCGAGAGCAACCAGTATTTAAGTTACTAATCGTTTTTAATATAATAAGACAAATTTCATCAAATTTTTATGGTAAATCTTTAATAATAATGATGCATTGAACTCTTTCTGATCTAAAGTCAAAAAGGCAACTTTCAAGTAGTTTTGTTGTGTATAACAATATCATTCTAGAGACTTCATAATGTTTTACAGTTTTGCTTTAAGTTTTTTTTCTGTTTTATGAACAACATGTTGTTCCAGAAATTGTTCTATTTCGGTCGAACTATAACCAATTTCTGCAAGGATATCAACAGTATGTTGACCAGAATAGGGTAAATTCAAATTGATGTGTGATGGTGTCAAAGAAAAGTTTGGTACTGGTTTTGGCACGTGTGTATTATTAGTCGGTGATGATATGAAATTTTTTCGCTTTTTATTATGTTCATGTTCGTGTGCTTGAGTCCAATTAAGAACAGGCGTACAACAAGCGTCCAGTTTATCGAATATCTCAATCCATTCTTGTTGTGTTTTTTCTAAAAATATTTTCTCAAATTTCATTGTCATTTCATTGATATTAAATTGACTGTTTGATTCATCTTTAGGATTCAAACCAAGTCCAATTAATAAGTCACTATAAAAATCTTTTTCCAATGAGCCAACAGCCATATATTTTCCATCTTTTGTTTCATAAGTATCATAAAAATGAGCACCACCATCCAGTAAATTTTCCCCTTGTTTCTCACTGAACCATACAAATGGAATATCACGCGAAGTATACAACCATGAACTGACATATGCAGAACCTATGATAAAGTTGTGTTAGACATTTATAAATATCACATATAAAGAAGAAACTTGAATACCTTCAGCTAAGGATAAATCAAGTATTTGTCCCTCTCCTGTTTGTTCACGATTATATAATGCGGCCATAATAGCATAGGCACACAGCAAGCCGCCACCAGCAAAATCAGCTAGATAAACAGAAAAATGACATTAGAGATAAACTCACCGAAAGAAGCTGACGTTTTATATACCTATTACATTTAGTGGAGCATGCGGTTTTGAATTTTTTCTTCCTAACATTGATAATACACCACTTATTGATAGATAGTTAATATCGTGACCTGCTTTCAAGGATAATTTACTGTTAGAATCATTTTGACCATAGCCCGATAGTCTTGCATAAATCAAACGTTTATTATCCTCATGAATAAGTACGGTAGGACCAAGACCTAGAAAACTATACAGAAATCATACGTGATAGATCTTTATATCTACAAATGATACTGACCTAATTTTTCCATTACGCCAGGACGAAACGGTTCTAAAACAACAACAAAACAAATCTTCATATTATCGGTCATAAGTTCCATTCTTTTGTGTAATTATTTGATTCGATTTTGTTTTGACAACTGTATTCGTACCTATCAGAACATCAGCTGATTTTGATAAACGTCGAAATATATCAATTCCAGATGGTACCTTTAAATCAATTGATATGGATCTTTTACCACGTGATAGACGATCAAGTTTTGCAATATTTTGATCATTTGAACGATCGATTCTGATCACATTCGCACCAAAATCTGAAAGTAACATACCACAAAATGGACCAGGTGCCAAACCGGAAAGCTCCAAAACTTTTAAGCCACGTAAAGCCATTCTAGAATATTTCTGAAACATAATCAAATAAACATTATGTAGAAAGAAAACACTAAAGAATATATATGTAAAAAATACGTTAAATGTCAACATTTAAGAAAAATTTTTCAACAACATCTTTATTCATGATATGAAGTGTTAATAAAAAAGCAACTAAAATAAATAAAAAATAGATGAAAAAAATTATTTAAGAAAGGAAAATGTATTCTAAAAATTAAATAAGATTGATTGAGGATAAACACACCACAATCATTATTTTCGTGTAAGAGAGGACATTCACGTTTTGATATTGACTTAAAAACTCTTCTTATTCACTATTACTTGTGACTCGTAGACGTGTATCGTGTACTTCTTTGAGTATGATATTAGAATTTAAACTATGAGACATATTACCAGTGTACATATATATTGTACATAAACTTTGTAAATAAAAGATTAAAATTAGTATTAAAGATACTACAACCAGAAAAAAACATTTTTAATAGAGAGTGAAAACGAACAAAGAAGAAGAATAGACATCGTCAATAACGATCTATTTTTTTGCTTTCATTTCCCTTATCTTCGTCTTTCGATCTACTCTCTACTAATACTGTACTTTTCTGTTTATAATATTTTTTATACTAATTTTAATCTTTTACTTGCAAAGTTTATGTACAATATATATGTACACTGGTAATATGTCTCATAATTTAAATTTTTTGACTGAAACAAATAGACTTTTAAGCCCATAGAATGTCGATCGTTTGTCTTAGACCAATGGAAAAGACAAAATTTAGGTGAAAATCGCGTAAACCAACTCAACATTATAAACAATTCGAAAATCAAATTATAAGATTTGTGAATAGATTTAAAATTTCTTTGCATTTCTGTTCATTGAAATAAAAGTTTACAAGTTCATAATAGAAACATTACATGTAATAGTAAATCAGGAATTTTTAATTCAATATCAAATGAGAAAAGTCATAAAAAAGATTAATTCATAAGATTGTGTTTAATGCATTGCCCAAAGTTTTTTCAATGCACTTGTTAAACCCATATCATTGTAATTGTAATAACATAAACCACCAAATGCGATAGCTGTTATAATATAATGGAGGGCATTTACGAAAGGCATTGCGTTTCGAGGGCAATAATCCAACAGGACAGCCTCCATTCCTTAAAATAGATATAAGTCATATTAATATCTAACATAATTCTTAGGACAAGATAATACTTACCCCAATGTGCATGCATCGCTAATGTACCAGCAAGTAAATAATTCATTACTGATGAGTCAAGTACAAAAGATCCCGGTATAATAGCTAATAATGCAATAGCTACAACACGTTCAAGTTTCCAGTGTGTTGAACTTGTTAACATTGCTAAACCCGATTGTTGTTGATGTGATAAAGGATAAAATACGGGATGAGCAACAGACATTGAAGTTGGAGATTTCTAAACGAACAAACAAATAAATAAAATAAATTTCTAAGTTAAATAAAACCAATACCAATGATGGACCGCCGACAAAGTACGAATTAGCCATAGCAGGATTAAAAATTCGACTTAGTGGTCGAAAGCTTCTTAATAATGTGAGACTCATGATAATAAATGTGACGGAATCAGATCTAGAAAAATCAAACATTCATAAACATAGAAGTAAACAATTAGTGAAAAAGCTAACTAATTGAATATAAATAGAGGCATAACATGTAGAAAATTGGATATTTTATTCATATAAATTTTTAACAAAAGAAATATATAAAGCTAAAAGAAAAATTACATCAAAAGATGTGTATATAATCTCAACTTTCAAGTGTCCATTTTGAACACTGTTAGGGTTTTAATTCTAGAAAACAAAAATCATATATTAATATTTAAAAGAAAAACAGAACATAAAACAATTCCCACGTTTATCTCGCCTCCGAGATATTTCGTGCAGAAATGAAATTCATCACAATTGTATAATAGTATTTTTCTCAGATCTTCATTCGTTTCATCTACGAGTTATATTTCGTAGATTTTTACGAAATCAAACACCCTCATTGATCATATTGTTCAATATACGTTCAGATATATTCTACAATGAAGAAGTAAATTTGAGTCATCATGACTGTAAAATAGACTATACTTTAGGGAATCAAAACATCTCTTCTCTCAATCAGAATCAAATATTCTGTATTATTTTAAATCACTATTGATAAGACAGATGGTCTTATAAACGCTTGCGTTTTGTTTCTAATTCTAATCCTTCTATTTTATTTTTTCAAAACATAGTTTAACATCGTTTTAACACTTAAATAGCATAAAAATCTTTAACCTGAATGCGAATTAAAACGAATTCGATTAGTCTATTCTACTGAAAATGTTATCATTAACCGTTTTAGCATAAAAGATCGCATTCATGACAGAGAAGCCAAAACAAAAGTTGTTAAATTGTCATCTAGATCAGTAGCTATCAAAATACAAAATACTTCTTTACACGGTGTTATGACAAGAGCAAACAGCACAAACCATGTATTCAAACCGGAAAGATATAAATAGCTTAATTGATATACTGACACATGCTGTGAAATTAGGGATAAATATTAATTAAAATCTGCTATTGGAAGACATCTCAAAGCCATAGGACATCTCAAAGCCACAGGACATAGATTTAGATCCGAAAATTTTCGAGTTCTGTTGGTTGAAAAACACAAATATAAACTTCTACTGAAAGAGTCGTTAACCATAAGGGCTATTGGTCCTATGTTAAATGGAATAGATCGATCGGTCTCATTGTATGCCTATTCTGGAGGCGTAAATAGTGAGCGGTTATCAAAGAGTGTAGTAGGTGTTGGTCAGTGTTATTAAGAATTATGTATACTATTGTCATGGCTCTTTACTCCATTTCTACTAGACAATTATATAGCTAATATGAGAGTGTTTTCTTTTCTCCATTTCAATTTTTAAGCTTTTGTTTTCTGTTACAGTTACTTATATTGACTTGATAATGACCATAATAGGTTGAGATATTGTCTATTTCACATAGCTGCATTAACAACACAGTTTATCTTAAAGTTGTTGCCCATTTTAAAAAAAATGTCGTCTCTAATTTATTCTAGCATAAAATGGAATTATTAAATCAACATCTTTTAAAATATCAAAACATATCCAGAATTTTTAATATTTTCGTTATGCTTACCTCCGCTGTACTTACTGTAAAGTAAGTGAATAACTGAGATATATTTTTTCACGAAGAGACGGTCAACAAGATGATAGATCTAAAAACAGAAAAATATGAATATAAAAGTGTGAATATCGAATAATGAATGCTCACACATTTATGAATAGTAAATATTAGTTTGATAATGGAAACGTTTACATAGAACTTCAGAAACATAATAGATATTCCAAAGATAGAAGTGAAGTCTTTAAATATCTTATATTGCATTTGTCAATAGATTTGCTTATATACCGAATAACAGAATACATTTACATTACAAAAAAACAATAATTGTTCAAAATGAAAACATACACACACACAACGACAAAATTTTCTAAGATGATAACAAGAGAGCAAAAGACACTCACTTGGTCGAGAATAAAAGACTAGCAAACAATAATACAACTACTAGCAATAATACAACTGACTAGCAAACAAAAATAATATGTAAGAGAGACACATATGAAAAAATATCTATATAAAAAAGTCAAAAAAATTATTTAAGATCAGAGCACATTATATTCCAGTGCTTCGAGTTTATTTCACTAAAATGTCGAGCTACTCGATTCGAGTATGTCTTCTGTTTTATTAATGACTAGTATTACAAATTAATTTTTTATCAAAGATTTTTTTGTATAGAAAAAATATTTTTCGTGATAATAATGTCATTGTCGAAATTCATTGTTGATTCAACATTACCATCTAAACATAATAATGTTGATGCTTTTAAATTTGTCTGTAATTTTTCATAATCTTTTGTTATCACCATTGAAGCGTATTCAATTTCATCATCAGTTTGTAAATCCAAAATACTCAATACTTTTTCAGTTGGAAATTGTAATGGTAAATATTTTGCTAATTGAGCCACCTAAAAACGAATACAATTAGTTGCATTACTTATGATGATCCATACATATACAAGATACAACATTTGCTGGTAAAAACGACTATCTTTAAATAATTTAGATCAAAATTGTCTATTAGACAATTTAGTCCTGCGCAAACTAAATAGTATTATCGATATGCAACAGATGAATTCAACATACTTCAATTGTTTCTTCGACTATTCGATAACTAAGAAAACTTACCAGTTTTGGTTTAATGAATTGTTTTAAATTTGGAGCCATTTTACTAAACATCCATAATATAGTAATAAATGATCCCATAAAATAATTAACAGGTCTCACATTATCATTCGAAAATAATTCATTTGAACAATAATTTAAAAATTTTTTAAATGAATCACTAACACAATTATTATCATATTTTGGTACAATAGTAATTGAGAGTTTATTTTCAGTTGTTGTTTGTTGATATGTATAATCAGTAATATCATCATCATTAAATATGGACCATGCGCTATCATCAACTTTTATATTATCTTTCTCATTTTTCTTAGTTTGTCTTAATTGTTTTTGTTTACTTTTTTCTCGCGTGTAGACAATATCGTACCATGATTTAGGATGTAACTCATCTAATTCATTCACATATTCTAAACACAATAGAATAATCATTGAAAAACACATTGTATACACATTTGGTTCAAGCATAAATTCATTTGTTTTCAAATTAAATAAATAAGGCAATATTTCACATGTTAATAATTTGGCTGATAGATGTCGTTGAAATAATAATACACCAAATAGAAAATGTAATGAACGTGATGTTTCATAGATACCATTACATGTGTTGATATTTAATAATAAGCGATTACACATTAATTTTGTTGAAATGCATTTTGTACACACGTATATTGCTTTTGATTGTTTTGAATTGAGAAAACCGTTCAATAAATAATCATTATACAATTGAGATATTAATGTTGTAGCATTAATCGGTGAGGTATTATTTGACAAAAATGTAGAAGATGTTGATATTAAATCAGTATATGGTAATAACGGATTTTCAACATACTCTAACCATAACAATCGTTTCAATGTCATTAAAAGATGAGATTTTTCAACAGCAAATAATTTTTCTTGTTGGGTTTGATCATTGTACAGATATTGAGATCCTTAAAAAAAGAATTAAACTTTGTACATTGTGGAACAAAAACTTCGAATCGATTGCACAACTTTAATCGTTGTACAGAATATAGACACAGAACAGTGGATTTAGTTTTGCAGTTTACTACAAAGCTAAGTTCATATGTTCGAATCTGTATTCATACAAAATTAATGTTTGTATTTTTCGATAGTTTTAGTTTAGAATACTATAATGAAATATTTGTCCGCTTGTAGTCTGACAGAATAAAGCTTATATCAACAGAAACTTTTGTAAGAGGATAAAATTGAACATGTAATCACAAAGATAGAGTCAGCATACGTACCAACAGAGTTAATAACATCTTTAATCCATAGTCTTTCATCATCTGTTGCTAATTGATAATGGGCAAATAACCATAGTAGAATATGTATCAATGTTCCATAACAAATTTGTGTATTATGATGGAGTAAATCGATTAATATTTGTTTTGAATCATCTGACACCAATGATGGAATATCAGCCAATAATGTTATTGTTTTTATTAAATAATCAACTGGAGTATATTTTGGTTGTTGATAATTAACTGTGGATGATCGTATTTCACGTAGATATTCTTTACTAACGCGATTTTGAGATATTGAATTATCTGTATCGTTTGTAAAATCAACAAATTCTAATACTTTCGATGATGCAAATAGTGCACATCCTAAATGTCTTGCTAACCAATATTTTTTTAACCAAATACTTGTTGATGTCAATTGTATTGATAAATTATCGATTTGTCCAAAACTATCTGTTGTATCATCTGTAGACCATGTTAAATAACATAACATAAATAATGTCAAGTCAAATACAGAACGTTTATCATAATCGTTAATTTGTGTTAATGATGGATACAATTCATTATAATTCAATAATAAATGAACAACTAGACGATATTGATCTAATGCTGATATAATTGAAATATAATGGTCAAAATTTTCAAATAATAAACGAAGATTATCAATGATATCTTGTTGTTGTTGTGGTTGTAAAGAAGATGATGGTAACAAATGAATATTGCTGACTATTCTTGGCAATGACTTTTCTAGATTACGTTGTAAATGTAATATTTGTACAGAATTTGACAACTGCATTGATTCACCATCTAAACAACAAAGCAAAACAAAAAACAAAGTTTCATTTCAATAGAAAGATATAGAAAAATAAATTGTCATGATTATGACTATTCAAAAACAAACATTGATACTTCGTCTATTCACTTTTCTTTACTAAATTTTACATACTTGTCTGCTGTTGTTGAATCAATAATTGTTGCATATAAGGATTTCTTGTTTGTTGTATTAAATTGATTAATTCATTGATATTTTGTTCATAATTCGTTGTAATATCGGATGATGTATATTGTAATACATTATATAAAAATTGTTCTAAAAAATTTTCCATGTACAATTCATCGATTCGGTTCAAGATGTATTCATTATGTAATAATAATAATTCAAACGTTTGTTTAAATGAATCAAAATTTTTCTCAAGTAATATTGCTAGAATTCTAGGTAATTGATAATTAATATAGGCATTCCATCGTTGTTCATGTTCTAGTAGATGATATGATGACACATAACCACTAATGCTTGCTTGTAAAAATTTAAAGTAAATATTTGATATTGTCGGTGAAGTACATTGTAATTCAAAAAATTTGATAATTGTTAAAAATATTGGTCCACTTATGTGTAATTTGTTAACAACTAACATAGAAACGATTGGATTAAATAAATCGATATTAAAATTAATTTCTTCTTGATGAAATTGTTCTGATAAATGTAAATTTGTTAATTTAAATAATATTTGTTCATAATTTATTTGTTGTAGTTCTATTCGACACTCATCATGTTGTAATAATCGTTGTGATACTTGACCTAATTTTTCAAGCAATAAATTCCATTCTGGTTGATCATGCAAAGATTTTATTGCCATTAGCCATATACAATAATATTGAGATTGATTAAATAAGAGTAAAAAACAATTGGTAATTGTCTCTAACATACCTTTTATTTGTTCAATATTATGATATAATGATTTTACAGCCGATAATGAAGATAATTGCTCATACAATTGATTTGAATACATAATTAAACCATTACTTAACCATTTTGCCAGTAAATTTAATTGTTTACCCAATTTTTGAGCTTGTTGTGATGTTAAATTCATCGTTTTCAATGTATCAATTAAAAGTTCAATTAAAAATTTTGATTTAATTTCATGTTCATCATTGAGTCCAATTTGCTGTGTAAAATCAGAAATAAGTAATCGATCAATGACAAGTGATACATCAACATAGCCCGAACGAGTATGAAATTTAAAATAGGATTGTAATAATATTGAAGATGTAGCTGTATCAATATTGAGCAAAATTTGTTCTAAATGAAACAAATACAAAATCATAAGTTGAAAATAGAAAAAAAATTTTAATGCAATAAAAATACGTACGAGTAAATATTGTTCGAAAATCATTATCGGTCTTACATTCTGATACTATCGGTAATAATTTAGCGGAAAAATTTATATCATTTAAACGTTGTTGCCATGCTTCTATTAATTTTTCTTCTATGATAGTTGCTTCTAATACCATTTTTTTTCGTCTTAACGCAATATATCACTATATAGAACAAAATAAAAAGATATCATAAAAATATTTCTTTCTAGAATAGTTTGAGGGTAATAGTAGTATGAAGATATCCACAGACACTTACAAACATCTACAGATGGCCACTGACAGCATAGAGACACCCACAGACAACCAAAAATAACTACACAGACATCCACTTCTGTGTCGCTCCCATGTACCTAGAAATGGATGTCTGTGGGTGTCTCTATGCTGTCTGTCTAGCTTTCAGTGGCTATCTGTGGATGTCTGTAAGTGTGTGTGAGTGTCTTCATGTTTTACTATTACCCAATAGTTTGATGTCAGTAGATTTGCATCTAACTCACAATAATGCATTAGTTCGTGAAATAATCTTAAGTTAGATTAAGACAAATTTTACTTTTCAAACATGCAACTTGAAAAGATCGACGATGTAGCAGCATATTAGAAATAATATATTAGTCTGCGAAAAAAATATAAATAAAAAAAAAGAGAAGGTATATGTGTGTTATATTAATCAAGAGCATACAGAACAACCTGTCTCATAATATAGATTGTGTTTTTATTATTTTATGTTTAAGTTTTTCTTGTTTCTATATCTAGTTTTGCTCACATATTTGCAAGTCTAAATATGTAGCAGTACACTCAAGCAGTACAATATGTAGCACCACAACTCAAAAGATTAATCAGATTTAGATGAAAGTTTATTACATCAGAAGCGTGCAAAAAAAAACTAAGATGAAGTCAATTCAACACAAAACAAAAAAAGAAAAGAGAGAATTTCATTTGTACCCTGCATTACTGGCCATAAAAAAATAATAAAAAGTACAATATGTGCAAAATAAAATTCCTTTTCTAATCTACTTTAAACAAAAACAAAGCAGAATAGATTAATAATATAAAATACAAAATAAAAATTCTAATTACCAAAGTGTATATAAGTAAAATAGGAAGTGAGATTTATTCACATAAACACAGCGATAAAAAATTCTATTGTATAAAAAGTAAAATATTGTTCAATTAAAGAAAAAGGTGCAATCAGAATCAATGATAATAGTATATGATATTAATTCTTAGAACGTCAAAACTAATAAATGTATGCTATTGTCTGATCGAATGTCATGAAAGTGCTATAATCATGCAAGTAAAGCACTTTTTTTGCTATCCAACCTTTTAGAAGCTTAAACTATCGATCTAGTCTACGCTTCATGAAAATTTAATTATGGCGATGAATAATAGCAGCAAATCCCTCTGTAAGCTTTATTTTTTTTCTCTTTTCTGTTACTTTATGTCTATAAGAAACAAATAATGAGATAAATTAATTGGTTCTTTAGCAATATTATGGAAATACAGTCTTCTTCGAGTTATTTGTTGACAAAACTGATAAAGTAATAGCTGAACCGTGTTTACATAGCATATAACACACAAAAGCCAATTGGCCATGCAATTAGTGTACTAATCAAATAGACAGTGAAATAATAGAAAAATGGTAGAATAGTGACAAGAGAGATAGATGAAAAGAAAGTTATGATTCTTCACAAGCAAGGTGTAAATTAAAGTATTATCTTTAAGCAGCATACTTCTAATTTATTTTTTATTTACTTATTTTGAATTCTTCCGATCAGATTTAATAAAGATTGAACACACTACCAGTTTCTTTGCTAAAAAGTACGTCGAGATGAAATCGAAAAAACTTTTTTTAATTTTATTTTACTTACTTTCATGAAGTAATTACTTATTTTTCACCCGATTTTTTCATTATTTGAATCTAACAAAGCAAAAAAAAATTAATAATTAATCAAAGAAATCGTCTTATCTAACCTAAGTACAATTTTGCTTACCTAATGGTTCAATAGTAGAAAATTCATGTTTTATAAGTCTTTATATTCTTAGCAGCAACGAAGTTTCAAAAGGCTTATTTATTACATCACGTGGTTTTGACGATGTAACTGGTTGTGAAAATGATGTACTTTTTACTTCTTTTGTTGTTGACATTGTGTGTGGCTTTTTGATGATATATTTCACCACATAATTAGTGATTAACAATACATATTTTGACTTTATAGTATTAATTAATCATTTAGACGAGGCAGAAATACTTAAAGATTACCACTGTCATTGTTACTGATGTTGTCATGTGCATCTAATTTTTATATTTTCATTATAACTTGTACATAAGAAACGCTCATTCCGCTACAACAAGTTTGACTCTTGACCATCATGATCTTCTGCTATTTCTAATCAACATTTTGAAAGGCAGCTGAATACTGATAAATGTCTACGGCAGCTAAATGAAAATTAAAAGCAAATATGTATTATGAGGCACGATTGTAAATCATTTCAACTATAGAGCCTATAATGCGATCCATTCTTGCTACGACTCACTTTGCATAAGTTTGAATTATATATGTCACTAACTGAGTACACAATAATGAAGTGCATAAGAATTTGGGTTGGATCTGGAAGATAAATAGAGATCGTTTCATTTTAAATCCTACGTGGCGATTTAAATTCCTAGAACGTGATTATAAGCTAAGCGTTGACTAAGATGTCTCCAGACTCCCTTGAGTCAATGTTGATAAACAACACATTAAACGAACTAAACCTTCACTTAGTCTGCGCTGATATTCATAAACTTAAGAATCTTGGTGGCTTACAGAACTTTTGGAAAGGTGTCTTTCTATCCAAAAGCTTATCGATTACAGAGCATACTGTAACGATTCTAAGTAGTACATCAATGTGAATTAACAGCCTACGCTTGCAGAGAAGAACAATGACTAATAAATAAGATTTAATTCAAATGATAAAACGTTAAATGCATCTGCAGTATATTGAATAACGAGAGCAATAATTTGGTCTACTCTGTAACACCCTATGAAAAACAAACGAAAAAATTCATAATTAATTGTTTACGAAGTTTGAACTTTTTGTTTGAACTTTTCTCTTCGTATTTATCAATAAAAATAACTAAACGTTTCGATATGTTAACATATCATCCTCAGTAGTTAGAAACGAAATATTTTATAGATCCATAATCTAAAATTATTAGAAACGAAATATTTTATAGATCCATAATCTAAAATTATAACAATTTGTCCAAAATTTGAAAAACAATGTTAACGTGATTTTTACAATGATAGAATAGGAGTTGATAAACTGACAGGTGACTGAGAGCTTCTGGGTTGAAAAGTCTGTGATCACATATTTCACGGACCTAACTCAATGATGGGACGAAGTTTTGTATGTAATTCATTATCAGAAAAAAGTAGATGACAAAACCATGGACTTTTCTTTTTTCAAATTTACAGTGAACGCACCTACAAAATAACGACCGTAGGCAATACATTACAGCCAGTCAGAGCATAGCGTCAAAGTGTAGTATGGAAAGACATGATTCCCAGATGACGCCACTTTGTCTGCCCATTATTAAATGGAGCTCATAGACGAATAATTCTTTTCAGATAGTTTTTCCAATTAAACTATTCCAATAAGTTGGTCAAAGATTAACTTTATCTGAGGATAGAGATTTGTGAACAAATTTCTTAGTATGTGTTTTTCCAACGTTCAGTTTAATTTCTGAAAATGCTATTTCAGGACAAGATAGATCAAAGACAGAAGTAATTATTCTAATGCTTAAACTTTGAAAAATAACACTTTCATTTTATGTCCGCCTGGTTGCCCACTGTGAGATGCTATAAGTAGTAGCGGCGCCACAGGTGGGCTGGGGTGGGCTCAGCCTACCCTAAAATATTTTGAGCTCATCCAGAAAAAGTTTTTCTGGACTACATTACAAAATCCAGTGAGACCGAGCCCACCCTAGTCTAAATTCCTGGCGCCGCCGCTACCTATAAGATCTTGTAAGACGTGTTTCACCTGAGAGAAGGCGTTGGAATTTTTTTAATCACCGTTTTGTTATCTTACATACGGCACGAAAACACCATAGAAATTCTAACGTCCTTTGTTCACCCATTTTCAATGCCACTTTCCTATACTATTTTTTCTATTGATATTCTTCATTGCAGTTCAGTGTCGCTCTGGCCAGCCATCTCTGCTACCGGAGTGAAATTCCGTAACGATTTTTTTGCATTTTGTTTTTCTTATAATGTTTGAGTAACGAGACGCCTAGAGATCTAGAATATCACAGATTAAAGAGA
>CAJNOQ010004050.1:0-18476 GCA_905250885.1 Didymodactylos carnosus | reverse complement strand
ATATGAGGTAGAATGGTCAATCAAGAACCATTTTGTAGAGCGTGTTCTGCTGCATCTTTTCACACTAGAGACACATTTTTAATCATGTATTTTACTAAAGAAAAACTAACCATTCAAATCGAGTCAGACTACTAGACCACCCTTTATATCATTCTTAAACTTAACCTATAAGTTGTTTGTCTCGCTGGAACTCAGATTTCACGGGGATATATGAAATGGAACATGCTATGCTGATATATCGATCACGATTGGAAATTTAAAAATACCTGAGAAAGACATGAGAACTCTATTGTGATTGTCACTTTCGAGGCTCGATTTTTGACAAAACTTTAAGATAGATGAATCGATGTAAGTTCTTATGTTCTTTTCGGATGTGTCCTTGAGAGTGAAAAAAACCTGTCGTTCATATTAATTTTTAAAAACCATAGAAAGAATGAGTTTTGATCTGTATGTGTTCGATTTTCCTACAAGATAAGTATTTAACTTAAATACTTATCTTGTCAAATCAATCCATATCTTTTATCAATCCAACTTGTAGGCTACAAGTTGGATTAGATACTCACAATCTGCATCAATAAAACGAGGTCGAATATCGTATCTCTCAGAGGTTTCTAGAATTTTTATTTGTCATCTAAAAACCGATCTATCCCCGCCCATCCGTAGAAATTAAAAAGTAAAATTTTCTAAAATTCAGTTCTGAGCATTCTGAACACATTTGTGGTGAAAAACAAAAGAGTTAGTTTGCAATTTTTTTGGATACAATGAGCAGTGATACTGCACATTTCGTCAAAATATGAAAGTGTTTATTTTTTTCATCTCCGATAATTGGCTATAAACTTCGATCCTTTGGGCATGGCTACCAGTAAACAAAATTTTTTGTCTCTTTCGGGATACTGAGAAAATTCGTTTGAGTTTAAAAGTCTAAAAATTGTTTAATTAAACTTAAACTTTTGTACAAATTAGACTATTGTATATGTTAAAAACGATTTGTTATACTAAATCTAGACGCTTTTTATTTTCCTAAGTGGCAAAAACTTTTTGTATTTAAAACATAACACGACGGAATCAACGAGTATTTTCTAAGCTAAACAAGTTTTCAACACTAACTCTTTAGTACATACAATAGCTTTTTCACTTTTACCAGCTTTCAATCGAGTTCTAGACACAATCATCTTCTACCTAAATCATATCTATCTCCTATATGCGGAAAAATGTGCAAAACTTGTTGAACTTCACAGTGGAATTTATAAAAACTTAAGGCTTTTCATACAAAATTTTTGCAATTCTTAATAAAAGTAATGGCATATTCTGAATCAATGCACCAGACTACATCGAGACATGTATAAAATAATAAATTTTAAATGAAAAATATTCCAGTCAAAAGTTTTTTGCTCTTGTCCCTCACGGCGATCTTTTTAAAAAGAAAACAATCATTCTTTTTTAATTTTGGTTTATAAGATGCTGATGACTGCAGAATGATAGTGACTCATAGAAAGAGTTTTATTCACAAAAAATTCTGTTGTTTGCATTACAAGCAGGGTTGCCAGATGTCTCTGCATAAGGAGAACAGTCCCACATTTAAAGATTTATTCACTAGAATGTTCCTCTTTACAAGGATATTTTCTTTTGGCCGACTTCAGTGAACTTTTCACTTTTATATTATACTTCCTGTTCAACAGACCTTTAGCGTTTAGTAATTTTTCTTATGTGAGATTTCACATAAGAAAAAGCACTGAACCCAAAATTGAGAATTAGAATGAATACAAATTTAACGTGTAATAATTCTCATGATGATGATGTGATTATGATCTAAGATTTTGAATAACAAAGACGTTTCTAATACGAGTATTCGTGGAAGTGAAAATATGAACATATTAGTAAAATTAATGTGTGAATTGATCATTTAGTGCTTTTTGTGTGAAAAAAGATAGTTGTATTAAATTTTTTTATGTTGTGACGTAGTGATACGAGAAGCTCAATGAACAATAGAAATATTTGATAGAAAAAAGAATGTACTGATGTTCCTTTAATTTTTCGATAATATTGTGCGACAAATAATGTGTCTTGTCCTCCTTTGTAGAAAAGAAGTTCCCCTTATGTCCCCGCTTTTGAAAAGCATTATCCGATGAATTGAAGCCTATTGAAAATGAGAACGACATGAATGAATGATAACACAAAAAAGTTCAATGATCTTATAAATGAGAACCATCAAATGTTATGTCAGTTAACTGATTCAGAATTAATTAGCGAAAACAATATTGAGGATAAAGATTTATTGAATATATCATCTTTAGTAAATTCTGAAGATAGGAATGTAACAAATATATTCGTTGAACTTGGTTTATTAGACGAAGATGAACATGAACAAAATGATAATCAAATAGCAAGTAGTCAAGATAGAAATGATGAGGATGGGGATTATAATATAGATGAATTGGTCAAGGTAGCAATCGCTACTTAAATTAAATAAAAAGTATTTATTTATGAAGTACATTTATATGTTTTGTTCTGTTTATTAATAAGAAATTTTTTGAATTTAATCAATTCACAGTTAGTACATCGACATTTGGTAATAACATGATACAAACTGAAATGAACTTAAAGAATTTTAACTTGGGTTTATAGTTATAAATAAAATTGAAATAGTTACAATCTTCAATCCGAGTTATAACCGGATCAACTTTTTTAGAAATTTTCTTATATTTTAACTTTTGAAAAATAGTTTTAAACCCATTAGTGCGCTTTTATCTTAATTTGTTTCCCTTTACTGCTCTCTTTAGTTGGCATCTCTGATTACAAGCAAAAGTCGCCGACTGTGCTGGGAGCGAGCAGACTAAAGATTGATTTCCAGATTATAAATCAAAATTCTAGCGCACTCGTAAGAGGTACACTATTCGACTCTGTTTTTTATGTAGATTTCAAATATCACGTTTAGAAGAGATGGACTCGATCTTTAAAACAAGGATGCAAAAGATTTTTATTTTTTTATGTGTTTTGGTCATAAAGGTTAACAAGAATGTTTAGAGAAACCGAAAAAGGCATCATCTTCAATGAGAAAACGAAACTTTTCTAAACAGAATAGAGAAAACTTTCAACAGCGATTTTATTATTTTAATAAAAGTACAACTTCAATGCAGAGATTATCATATCTTGTAAAACAATGAAAAAAGGTAGTCAGTGTGGTTAAATTGTTTCATTTTTACTGACTATAGACTTGTTTTGTTAGTATTTACAAGTTTATTTCTGTTTTTTACTTCTGTACTATTCATTCTTGTATAAGAATCATTAAACTAATTTTCAACTCTCTCTATGTATGTGTGTGTATGTGCGCGTGTTTGAAGAGACTTATTTTTCGTATCTAAAGTGTTTGTCCTCTATTTCCAAATATGCAACACCTACACATTTTAGAAGGAGAAAAAAATGCTCAATACAATTTATAAAAATCAAATATTATTTTTCTACTATTGTTCGTTTTTCATTTTTTATTTTATTTTTTCATTTTAAAAGCTTTTTACCTTGGTGATCATTGCACATATACACATGCACACACATACAATTGTTAACGCCTGCTGCTTATTTTCTTTTCTCTTTTAGCTGATGAATGAGCTTCGTGTCTATTTCTTTCTTTTTATCCATTTTCTATTTACCTCTATACTAAAATAGTGTTTAGTAGCGTAAGATTTATTCATACTAAAGAAATAAAATAATATTTTTCTGATTTTAACTTGCGAAAGAAGGAAAAATGATCATAGATGTATTCATATGATCTTAGTCATTCCTTAAACTAGTTTTCCTGTTGTCTATATGTGTGTCACGTTTCTTATAAAAAAGGTTTCAAAAAAATATATCCTTTTAGATTAGTAAAACGAACACACTAACAAAAAACCATTTTTACAACTTAATAAAAAACGATAGACGGTAATCGGAGACGAAAATAAGGTTACATTTTTATGATTATTTTCTATTTTGAATGAATCATAAATTTTATATATTTTTTTTCTTTTTCGAACGAATAACAAATTTTTAATAGTATGATATTTTACTGTAGAGACAAGAAAGTTTTATCCATACTTAAAATACTTTTTTGTTCTATTTTCATTTAAAAAAACATTTTTTGTTAGTCAAAAAATGGCTTATACAAATTCTTCTCATCGAGCTTCATATTCATCACAACACAATACGCCAACAACCAATTATGAATATGGACAACGAGATTTATCTCGACAAAGTGGAAAACGAGAAGTAAGTAATCAACAATTTTTGTTTTTCAATAAAATTTTAAAAATAGTCAGTAATGAGAATTAAATATGTATTAGTTATAAAACAATGACAACAAAAATTTTTTTTATTCATTATAGAACTTCTTGGTAAAATAATCTTAACTTTTTTGTTTTTAAATACATTTCATAGAACATGGAAAATATCTTATTTGATAGAAATATATGTATTATGAATGAATTTAGAAAAAAATCCACTTTTAAATAGTCCAGTTTTAGATATGTTGTATGTGTCAGATGTAGGTGAGAGTTTAAATTTGGTTTAGTGTCGTAAATAAGCTGTCTCCCTCGGATATACTGGCATTCTTTCCGAGCTGAAAACTCAATAATCATACACACACGGTGTTGATTTATTAAAAATTTCTTAATTCAGCTCTAAAAACTTTTATATTCAAAATTTTATCATTAGATTATGATTTTATTTTTTTGAAAGATTAGAAATTTTTATTGTCCAGAAAGTAAAAACAAAATATTCCAGCCTCAGAACTCAAAGTTTTCTTCGAAATTAAAGATTTATATTGTGCACATCAACAGATGACGAAAAGCGTCTTTTTTTTCAGAGAATCAGTATCATTCTTTAAATTTGGCAAAAGTTGTGAATATCATCAGAGTTACTGCAAGTGATAAAATCTATAGTTAGAAGCTACATGAAAATTGGCTTTAACTCTTTCGCGCCGGGGTGTTTTTCAGTAAGAAATGTATCCGTATTTAATGGAAAAATGGCTTTTCTTACAGTTTGTGAAAAGCTCGTCCGTCTGGGAGGGAAAATAGCTTTCTCAATCTCTGAAAAGTCCGTAACTCAATGACCTCCGCTCTTTACAATATAATTTTTATTAAAAATGTTTCAGCGTATGATAGGCTTCGAAACATGGCACTACACATAAGCCAACATTGCACTCTTTGCATTCGTAGCTGGTTTTTGTTTCCTGCTTTGGACCACGAGTTGTGTGACTGCAAACAAAGCAACGCCTTCGCCCGTCATTCGAGCTTTCCACCTTTGATGGAAAATGTCGTGCTGTTATGCGGACAGGAGTCTCAATTGATGGTCTGTCTCGACTGTCCAGTTTTTGAGCGACGAATTTAATACATGTATATACGTATATATATATATATATTCAGAAGCATGGAAGGAAAGAGAGCTTTCTAGAAAACATTAGAGATAAATCACGTATCATCATTGCAAAGAACAGAGCGTGAGAGAAAAATGACGTCGTTCGAACATACTAGCAGGAGAAAACGAGCTATGCAATAAACAAAACAAAAGAAAATGTGAATGGAATACGTGTGTGAGAGCAATATACTTTGAAACTAATGGAGGAGAGAACTGGAGATAAAACGTACAAGCCTTACAGATTTAACAAGCTACTGCTTTCCATTCTTTTCGACAGAGGAAACGAAGTATGAAATGCTTCGCATTTAGAAATACATATTTATTGTAAAATCATCATCACCATCGGTCTTTCTATCCTTATAATACACAGGACTCCTCAAACACTTGTGTAAAATTGTACTTGAAGTCATATTAATACGGGCATATAATGAAAAACCTAGCCGTCCCATATATGGGACACCCGGCGCGAAAGGGTTAAACATCGGGTCGTGTCAAGCAAATATTTCTTTTTAAAGTAAGATGCGACTCAACACTGTATGAAAGGTTGGAATTATTTTATTCAAACTCTGAAATGACTCAGTTGAATTTCTTGTCATAGATACTGAAACATTTTTCTCAGTTCATATTCGTAGATAAAAAGTAGTTCTATATAAATCCATTATTTTTCCACCTCAGTAACATGTTTTTTTGTATTAAAAAAACCGTAAAAAATCGAAATATTTTGTAAATTGTTAATGGATATATCTAGTTTTTATGCAGATCTCTATGTTACCATGATCATCACTATCATTTCTTTAGCAACAGTTAGACAGTTTATATAAACTATAACATACTGCACACATCATTCGCATACCAGCAATATCAGAAATAGTGCACAGCTGTGCATTTATTTTCAGCAAATTTTTCTTTTACCATGTTTGGGTAGACTATTCAATTCTCTTTCAAACAGTATATTTAAAAAGTTTTTCATATACATTTTAATCAAAAATTTGGTCAAATACGATAAAGCACTTAACAATTTTTTTTGTAATAGTATTTTTTGCCTTAAAAGCTAAACAAGTAATAAAAGAGAAATAGTTGTTCTTTATTTTTTGATAACGTTTAGAAAAAATTTTTAGAAAGGCGATACGGCTACTTAAATTTATTTATTTTCGGTATGGTTGGTTAACGATGAATAAAAAATATATCAAAAATGTTTACAAACTCTACTTTGAATATATGAGAAAAACACATTTTTAGTTGATGGCACTAGTTTAAAATATAACCAAAACAATCCAATTTTAATCTTATAAATACGAAAAGAAAATGTTGATTAGAATTAAATTATAGATGTTATTATTGTTACTTATAAATATATGTAGATTTATTGAATTTCTATTACTTCAAGCTAGATTTGAGGCTATTTTAGCTTTTAAGACGAAAAATACTATTAAAAAAAATTGTTAAGTGCTTTATCATATTTGAACAAATTTCTGATTCAAATGTATATGGAAAAACTTTTTAAATACACCTTTTGAAAGAGAATTGAATAGTCTATCCATTTACGGTAAAAGAAAAATTCGCTGAAATAACAGCATCGGGAAACTTAGTTTTCGTCTTCATTTTTCATTACGAACTCCGGTTAAGTAGTCTGTTTCTGGATATAACGAAAAAAGACAGGGAGTTCGTGTTGACAAAAATCAATGAAATATAACAAAAAATAGAGTGTTTAGAATAAAATTTGTCCAGGAATTCGTAAAAAACTCTGCTAATCGCTTTTTAAAGGTTGAACAGCGAAATTTTGACTGGAGATCGGAATGAGAATGTCCGGAAGTTCGTAATGAAAACTACAGGTTGTTCGGAATTATGTTCAGTTTGCTCACCTTTGAGAAAATGTTAAATGACACGCAATTCTTGCAACTTCAGATGGAGATTTTACGAACTCCCTGTCAATGTCAATCCATTCTTTCAGTCTTTTTCTGTAAAAAGGACGCTTAGACTTGCATTCCGAACATCTGACCTTGTTGATTACGATCTCCGAGTGCTACAGCAGATATAGCAAGGAGCATTCTATTCAGAACATTCGATTAAACCGTTCCGATTTCCCTGCTTTTCCATTACGATCTCCCGTACAAAAATGTTTACGAACTACCGTCATAAATCTTTTAAGGACAAAAATTCATTTCCGAACACTTGGATACATGTCCGGAGTTCGAAATGACTTAAGACGAAAACTAAGACACCCACAGCATCATATGTTTAAATAAAAATATACAACTACGAAATTAAACAGATTTTGATCTGTCTGTTGTTCTCGACCCAGAAAATGCATTTGGGTTATTCAATAGGTGTTAAAAGATCAATATTAGAGTATATAGTGTTTTTCTGAGTCTATCCTTGTCTATTTTCTCGTTCAAGTAGAAAAATCAGTAAGACGCAACCGTAAAAGCTTCTCACTTCGAAAAAAATTGTCTGATATCATTTGAGCAACTCCTTTAAAAAGAGAAAGTTTGGAAAATAGTTGGGCATTAGAAACTAATTCTATAAATTTATCATTTACTTTTTTATAATCTCAAAAGAGAAATGATGATTTAACCAATTACAGTCCAAAGTAAACAAAGTTTCCATTAATTTTTTACTCGAATGATACTATCTAAATGTGCCTTCTGTTGGCATATTATCAAGGTTTTTCTCCTGTAGGGAAAATACATAAGCAATCGGTCTTAAAAAGTGACTTTTTTGTCGAATTGATCGTCAAAAGTATGGCTATTTTACTGAAAAGGATTGCTTTAAGAAAAGAATTAATTAAATGAATTAAGTCAAATCAAAATAAAATTTTTATTCCATTGCTGCTAATATTTTTTTTTTGAATAAAATTTGACTACCAGCGAGAGATTCAGATTTTGTGGAACATGAATAGACATTGAAGTGGCACCGGCAAAATATGATGCTAGATTATCTGACGAATTTTTTTTCTATAGGTTGTTTAGAAGCTTTTAATATAATGAAAAAACATATATAACATGTAACATACGAAGTATATACTACTATATCTCTAAGATTACACTTCATATGTATTAGTTCAGCATTCACGCTCAAAGCAGTAGCGATATGCTTGTGTTAACAGTATTTCTTTTGAAAAGTTACAATTTTACAAATTCCCTTTAGTTATTTATAATTTCAAGTGTATCCTTTTTTCAAGTTCTATAAGATAGAGTAGTAAGTTTGTTGAAAATTTAAAGAGTGGCGTGAGATTAGTTATGGTTGAACTGTTCGAAGTATTAGTCCCTTTTTAAATTAACTGTCCATATATATTAACCTATTAATCAATATGCCATATTTTTCTTTCTCCTGTTTATTATATTAGACAATAAAAACACATAGACTATATATCTAAGAGTGACGATCATTTAAGTTTGTAGACAGATCTATATCGTATATAGTGATGTATTTATAGTTGACCCGAAAAATAAGAATAACATACATACAGCACACATACGTAAACATTGAAAAAGTTCTCTTGAATTTACTCAGCTCAGACGACGCGCGAAAAAAGAGAAAAAGAAGAGTGTAAATCAAAAACAGACTCAAATCTTAAAATAAAATGAATGAGAAAGAAAGAGACCAAAATATGTCGCTACTCAAGTAAATAGACTACGCAATGTGTTGTGTGATGTGCACGAAGTGAAAAAAAAAAAGAAGAAAAATGTAAAAGAAATGACATGGACCAATGTTCTTCAAACTATTTGTATGATGATGATCGGAATAAGTCTTTTTGTTGTATATGAAAATATATATCTGATACATTGTGTATTATACGTTTTTTTTTTTTTTTTTTACTACAGATATACATGTACACATATATAAACAATTCTTATCAAATAGAGTTAAGATCACTCGTCACAAAGATTTAGCTAGATGTGTTTGTTAACATCAAAATTCATGTAGAAAGAGAGAAAGAGAAAGTTACTAGTAGTATATAACGAGTCATCTTTCTCCTATCGGTTAGCGTTCTTGTTTCGTTTTTCTCATTGTGTATATATATATATATATATATATATAGATGTGTGTGTGTGTCTACGTATGTATATAGATATATATATTTTATGTTCCATAGGCGTTTTTTTGCGTGTTTGCTTTCTTTAGGTATTTCTACTATCTACTACACAAGCACACACACGTACTCAATTCTTTTTTTTCTACCACAACTTAACTCAGCTCGCAACAATTTAGAAAACAGAACAGATAAAGAGAATAACTATGCTTAGTCTATGAGTTGTATGTAAAATATAAAAGAACCCCCAAATAAAAAAAAAAGGAAGAAAACGCGTTAAGGACAATTGTTACGGCAGTTTTCATTGCTATTTCGAATAACGGTCAAGAAAAAAAAAAAGAAAATATGGCACAATGTTCTATTTCAACTGTCATCGTTTGAAATTAACTAACAATAGTAATAATATTGAAACAAAAACATGGACGAGGAAGTATGTAAAAATTTCAAAATTTTAACTCAAAAAAGTGAAGAATTGATATCTTATGAACAGTAAATTGATTGATGAGAATTCCTTGCCAAATTGATGTAGAATCTTTGTTTTTAGTCAAAAAAAAAAAGCAATTGTAAAAATATGCTGATATTGAATAAATTGCTACTACATAATAATAAGAACTTGAGATATTGATCTGTTTTGTGTTAATCGTTTCATTTCCTCATTGAACAAATCGATAAAAAACATTTTATCACCTATTTCATCGATTAGAGCTAGCTGTTGTATTTTATTTTTGTTTCTCTATAGTTTAAACTATGTTTTACTTTATAACTTCTCAGCTTTCTGAATTTTTCATATAATTTATGTTATGCAATATATAGGGTGTTTACAATGGTGAATATAATCGTTCACTAAATAATTCAACAACAAATCAGTATGCACAAGATAATTTTTCTTGTTGGCATTGTGATAAAAATTTAAGCGGATCAAGATATATACTCAAAGATGAACATCCATTTTGTATTAAATGTTATGAAGACAGATTTGCCAATGCATGCGAAGAATGCAAAAGAAAAATTGGAACCGATTCAAAGGTAATAATCAATTCAACTATAATCGATCTTCATTGAATTTTATTTCTCTATTATTTTTAGGATTTATCATACAAAGACCGTCATTGGCATGAAAAATGTTTTTTTTGTTCTATGTGTAAAACTCCATTAGTTGATAAACCATTTGGATGTAAAAATGATTTATTATATTGTGGAGAATGTTATAATCAACAATTTGCATCCAGATGTGATAAATGCCATCAAATATTTAAGCCGGGTATAAATCTTTTTTTTATCATTTCTTTTCTACAATTATAAACAGGAGTAAATCAATTTAGTATTTCTTAAACAAGCTTTTCTGTCATTACAATAAATTGAAGAGTATACGTATTAAATAGTTATATGGTAAACAAAAATTCTTCATTTTTTAGGTACAAAGAAACTTGAATATAAAGGTCAACAATTTCATGAACATTGTTTCACCTGCTTTTCATGTTCTCAACCAATTGGTACAAAAAGTTTCATTCCAAAAGATCAACGAAGCTATTGTGTACCGTGTTATGAAGAACATTTTGCAACTAAATGTACTCGTTGTCAAAAGGTAAATATTTTAGTTTATCTTAATATTTGAAAATAAAATAAAGACATTTGGCTATTTTTAGGTGATTGCTCAAGGCGGTGTAACATATAAGAATCAGCCATGGTATGAGAGAGAGAGAGAAATGAACATAGTATGAAAACAGATTTTCTTCTATTATCTTTGTTGGTATATTAAGGCATCGTGATTGTTTCATGTGTACAAATTGTAAACAATCATTAGCTGGTCAACGCTTTACATCGCGTGATGATCATCCATATTGTGCCGATTGTTTTGCAAGATTATTTGCGAAAAAATGTTACGCTTGTAGTAAACCAATTACAGGTATAAAACAATAATTTGATATCGCATTGTATAGAATCTCTTTAGTTAACTCTACTCGTTTCTCATTAAATCTAATTTAATCAATTCTTTTTTACAAATGTTTATTCATTTTAATTCGATCATTTATTATAAAACATTTATCTTAGTTATGCTAGTCTAAATCAATAGTCAATGTTGCATCTAGTGTTTTCATCTACTATACTAACATGCTGTTTTCTTTCACATATTTTAGGTGTTGGTGGAACGCGTTATATATCGTTTGAAGACCGTCATTGGCATAATGATTGTTTTGTTTGTCAACGTTGTCATAGTTCATTAGTTGGTCGTGGTTTTCTAACAGAAGGTTCGGATATATTATGTCCCGAATGTGGCAAACAAACAACTACATACGATCAACGTGGTGGTAGTGTTGATTTATCATATAAAAATTAAATAATGAACAAACCTTTAGTAATACATTAAAATTATTATTTTTTATTTACAAAGAAATTAAGAGCCTATTTATTCTATTCTAAGGCTTCATATATATATATATATATATATATATATTCTGTTTTTCTTTTTTAAATTGCCCGTGTTGTGAAATAGCCAAAAAATCGAAAACATTATCCTTTTAAAAATGTCTCGACAAATAATTTATTCCAAATGTGTTTGTATGTAATTTTCTCTTCTTTAATATAGTGAAGTCCCTGAAGTTTTGTTTTGTAGGAAAATTTGTTTATTAATGGAATTGTTGTGAATACAAAACATCGTTGGGATGCATAATAAGGACTAGTTTTTAATTTAATTTTTTGCATGGATTTATATCTATGTTAAGCTGTTTTCTCTTGTTTGTGTTGCTAAACATCTTATTACAGTTTTTGTTTTATTATTATTGCTGATAAAACATTTTTTTTGTTCGTTATTTCTCTCTTTCTTTTGTAATTCATTTTTCTTGATTTTCACTCAGCAGAATGATGACGACAGTAGCAGCGTATGCTTTCTCTGAGTTTTGTTAACATTTTATTTGACAAACTATTTAAGTAGTGCAAAACAAATGAGAAAGAGAAAAAAATTGAATGAGCTTCTCTATTTAGGTTTAATCTTATTTTTATTTTAAATCATCGCTCTCTGTGTTATTTGTTTTAACAACTATATGTGCTCGCATTTGAAATTTTTTACATTTTTTTCTTACAGATTCTATTGCTCCAATAGAGAGTATGACTGCGTGATTTCCTTCTTGATTTTATATTTTTTCTCTCCTTTTTGTTTTATTGGAAAAAACGCCATAATGAATTAGAAAAACTATGTACTCTTTGAATTGATACTGCTATCCCAGTAAAATGTTTGTGCAAACTCAGAAAATACATCTGCACAGATCTGTCACAGAATATCGACAAATTTATTTTTCAGAAATTGTTCAACCTCTGCAAGTAATCTGCGCACCATCTTCTGATATTCTGTAACAATCTGCAACAGATTTGGAAGAATTTTCTGTTATAAATCGTGTCTATATTCTGCAATAAATCTGCGGAACTCTATTGCAGATCTGATTCAAATTTTATGCAGATTTTTTCTTGCAGAAAGTTCTCCCGGTAGTTGTCTGTTATCATTTATCACCTATTAAAACTTCTCAACTTTTGTTTTCTTTTAAATTTTATTGAACATATGAAAGTATCGTGCATCTCACTACAGCATGCTTTACAAAGATATCCAATGCTAATCAAGTTGAAATGTTCCATTGAGAAAATCCAGCTTTACTTTAAAGTCATAATTTTTGCAGAAAAATCGAGAAAATTTGATTTTTGCTGATGTAATAGCTTTTGGGCAAGTATTAGATCTATCGCGCATTCCACTCAAGCATTTTCCGTATTTTACTATCAACTACGGATATTGTATTATTCGTATAATGCTCTTTCCACTTACAACGTACTGCATTGCGATATTACGATTTCTTAAAAAAGTTTGGATATTATCTGAATATTATAACACCTAGAACTCCCAGATTTTCAATAATTATTCGACGTGATATCAATAACTCTCCTTGATGTATCAGTAAAAGAATCCTCCCGTTTCTTATAAAGTTCAATTATAAAGAACAATTTTAAATTTCACCTTTCTTAACACTGTTGGACCAAATACATAAAAAACTTAATCCTCCATGATTTTAACTTTCTAGTTTCCTTTTTCAACCACAAATTTAATTCATACAGCCAGCACACGCTTATTTAGTTGTTTCTTTACTCTTTTCATGTAAAAGCATTGATCCACTTATTTAGTTGTACGTTATCTCAATAAAAGATATCATCGAGTAGAGAGGAATTAGAAATATCACCAAAATATCCTTAGTTGTATGTCACCTATTTTTCATCGCGTCAACAGATTCAATCATTCAACAGAAAACAAAACCAAGAAGTGAATGATAAGAGAAAGTCTAAGTCATATAAACTTATGTGCGAAGAACAACAACAATACAAAAAAATTAATAGGATAGAACTATAGATAAACTCAGACGCTTTTCCAAACCTTTTTCGCTGACTTTCGACTTGAAACTATTTTTTTCGTAATCCAGTTCAGTTGTGATGCAGGTCTTTTTTACGTTATATGTACACTGGATGAGATAAATCCCAGCTAATACAGTGGTTTTCTCATGCAGTGTTCCCCACCTTGACTCTAACTTTCGCTAATAAAAAGTACAGATAAAAATTTCTGAAATGAAGACGAAAAAAGACACATTTCGTTATACTCGATATTTCTTCTTAGAAACATGTCTTGAAAACCGAGCTCACTGGTTTTTTGATCGCTGATACAGGTGATCATCACTTTTAGAATCCAGACGGTTAGATTTTCTCGGTTTAGGTTTCCGTTTTAATGTAATATTTCAGTGAAATATTACATTAAAATGCAAACATTATAATATGATATAACATTAAATCATCTTTTCTTCGTTCACATGCCATTGAACCGTGTGATAGAACAGTATTATTCAGAATTTTAAAGTCTTTAATAATTATTCGATGTAACATTAATAATTCTCCTTGATATATCAATAAAAAAAAGTCTTCTCTCTCCCTGTCCTGGTCTGAACAATTTTTTTTTGTTCAAATTTTATTTATTTCACTTTCTTAACTAACTACCATGGACAAAATAGTGCTATGGTAGAATAGTGTTATAATTGTAGCGGATGTGATATTGTTGGTAAGAAACGGGAGGATCCTTTTACCGATACACTAAAGAGAGTTATTCGATGTCACATCGAATAATTATTGAAAATCTGAGAGTTCTAGATGTTATAATATTCAGATAATATCCAAACTTTTTTAAGATATCGTAATATCGCAATGCAGTACGTTGTAAGTGGAAAGAGCATTATAGGAATAATACAATACCAGTAGTTGATAGCAAAAATTGGGTCTCCTTTAAGCTGCATTGTTATCCTGATAATATCTAATAGCACTATTTTTAAAGCAATAAAAATTTAACATTTTCCAGTAGTAGAAAAAAATGGTGATACTTCTTTACTCACCGTCTATAGTTTAGCTCAAAGATTTAAAGACAAAAAAACTGTCATTAATACAAAACTAAGGTTAGAAAGCGAAAAAAATAATACTTTCAAGTTTTTACATCAATGAAGCATGAGATTTACAATGAGATTACAAAAAATATATAATCACAGATTATTTCCGAAAGAACGAGAGAGAGAGAGAGAGGAGTGAGTGAGAATGATAATTCTATTTGATTGACTTTTGCATAAAAACTGAAATAGATGAATGACAACGCTGTTTGTCTAACGAATGAACATGACCAGCATGAATAATAAAGCAAAACAAAAGAGATCACTGGTTACACCTCAGAATCTCTTAAATAATCTTCGTTTCGACGATGTTTCGATCGTCTAGGATGAACGTCTTTTCGTGAATGTGCATTCGACACAGGTTGCCGAGAAGAGCGTGACGGTTTTTCTTGTGTAGATTCTAATTGTTGTTGCTTTGATACCGCTTTAGTATTGAATGCTTCCGCTAGTGCTAAAGCAAATCGCTGTGCATATTCTCGATTTTGAAATAAAAGTGCATAACATTCTGTTATGGTTTCATTCTCCTTTTGACGTAATACAATACATGCTGATACTTTTGTATATTTCATATCATGCATAACATAGGAGATATTTTCTAATGGTATTAAACCATGTCGTTCATCAGTACTATTTCGATGATCATCTTTATTCGTCGTAGTCGCACTACTACTAAATACATGCCTCAATGGGCTAAATGCTCTTGAATGTCCCGTTCGTTGTGGACTATGGTTGCTTTTTTTACTTGAACGATCACGATGACGATGATTATTTGTTTTATGTAATCGTTGAGTTAGTAGGAGACCTTTGGTACTTATACGCGCTTCTAATGTTGGAAGGTCAGCCATTGTTGGCAATTGATGAGCACTATGTATCATGGCATCAATTGGTCCTCGTACTGCTTTAGCACCCCAAATCGATGTACAGGGTGTTCGTCCTAAATATTTGACTAAAAAATGTTGTGGTAATAAGTTTTTTCTCTCATCACTAGCATCGTTTAGATAATCGTCAGTTGAACCGGATTGTTGAATTTTTATCTGTCCACTAGTAATTGCTGATAAATGATCGAGTCGTGCTGATTCAGGTGTAAATGGAACAGGTTCATGATAATGTGTATGTGAATGTGTGTGTGATGATGGATTATTTAATCTTAAATTAATTAAATCTGGACTTAATTCATCGTCGGGTGTTTTGGATTGAACATCGGTCCGTCGTTGTCTACCACGTAGTTGAGGATATAGACGTCGTTGAAAAGCAAGTGAATTTGCACCACCACCACTTTCGGTTGATGGCGTTGACGAACGACTATTATCTTTTGAATAATAACGATTTTGAGAGTTATTATGCGTTTCCGATATAGTTTCAACCGATTGTAAATAAAAATGCAAAGGATTATCTCGAGGAGGAGAAAGAACATGTTGTTGTTGATGATGAGCATTTTGAGATATATGATATTTAGCTTGACCAAAATAGTCGACTGTTTCGTCTTCTTGAAATGCATCGTCATAGTTAACATACACCTAAAATTTAGATAAAAACAAAATTCATTATCAAACTCGAATGTATGAGAAACAAAAATTTTATATGTTGAAGTTGATCAAATGATAATTTTTAACTAATTCACTTACCGCTTGTACTCGATCTGATTCTGTTTGTTTTTTATCTGTGTGTATTGCATTTGGAGGCACAATTGTTGTATATTGTACTTGATTATTATTTTGATGATACGGCGTTGATTGTTTTGCCATTTATATAGGAAGAATAAATTAATTAATTTTTAACGTATTCTTTTATGTAATTCTTGTGTTAAGATTAAAAAATCCATGCTAAAAACGTTATAGAAATAAATAAAATATGATAAATTTGAAGTGCTTTATTTATTTGACATTGAGTATTCATTTACATCTTATTGTTGTCTCGCCATATTTCAGACATAACGCCTTTACGTATTTGCTTAAAAAGATAAATGTTCGTAGTATGGGTGAAAACCCTAACACTTTTTTAATGTTTTTGAACTAACTGTAATTTCGAAAAGCGCAAAAAAAACCGTAGACATCTACAGAAAACGGTTCAAATACATATTTTTGTTGTACAAATGCCAAGTCAGTGGCGGATTTATTGGGGAAGCGGTAAGAGTGATCGCCCTTCCTTTCTGAATTTTTCCAGAATAAACGCTTCCCCTTAGGATGAAGGATCCGTACTATCTCGGAGAATTTTAAAAAAAAAATCGCTTTTCCCTTAAAAAATCCTGAATGCGCCACTGTGTAAAGTAAATGTTTTATTATATCAAATCTATAGTTTTATGAATAAGAATATAAAGTCTAAAATATTTCGAAAATATTACACTGTGTGGTTTTGTTTGCTTTATCCAGTATAAGTGAATACTTTAAAAAATTGTTTAATTCTACATATGTTTTAATTTTCTGTCGTTATGCTTACCATTCAATTGTATGATAGATTTGTCACGATTTTAATTGTTCAATGGCAATGTACTTTCTATTGACTTCTTTCTTTTGAATTAGATAAGAAAAAAGTCTCATAGGTGTTTTACTCCCATGTTGCGAGTATAAAAACAGTAAACAATAAGGTTAAACTTAAAATTTTTCTTCATCTTTCGGCAGTAGACATTTATTCTGCGTTATTAGAAGCCTAAAATTTTCAGCTTTTAAGCCTTTTGTTCTTAAAACAATTTTTCTATTATTTTTAAAAAAATAATCTAATGAGTTTAAATATAATAAAAGTAATGATGCAATAATAGAATGAATGAAGAGGAAAGAAAAAGTGAAGATTATCTTTCAGTATGCTCAATCGTCAGCCAAGAAGTCATAATACAAATTACAACGCAAACATCATGTATGCATAAATTGTCACTCTCTTCAGTTTTACGCATGTTTTAAGAACATATTCGTCAAAAGTACATATGTGTCACTTTTGCATTTCTCTCTCTATTGTACATTCGATAAGTTATACAAAAGAAAAAGACGTTGGCGATTGACAAAGTAAAACTTACTTTGAAAAAAAAATAAACGTTTTCAAATGAAACGAATTTTCTCTCTCTCTTTGTTTATTTTTATCATTTCTTCACCAATATTAATTTTTTTATTTTTCAAGATTTTTTACGAAATGTATATGTATAAGAAATATGCATAAAAAACTTTCTTCTTCCATTTTTCTACTCGTTCCTTGCACAAATATTGCGTCAAGAAGAATTATTATTCAGGTGTCTCAAGACGATTAATGTGTACAAAAAAGAAAAAAAAAAGATTAAAATCTAATGGATATCTGTACACAACAAACAAAAATGAGGAGGTTGGTTGCATCGGTTGAATTTCTTCCTCCGAAGAGAATAAAATTCAATAAGTTTTTTTCAAACTTGAATTTACAGGTTTTTCTTTTTGTATTATATTAACAGATTTCTCACTAAATAACATAAAGAAAGAAAGAACGAAAGAATAATCAACAGCGTACCCAATGTGATATTTGGTTCTATATTCTAAATTTCAAGGTCACAACATGCAGTAGGATTTATTTTATATTTCGTTGGGGAAACAAAGTGTCAAAAATAGCAATAAAAACGATAATCATCGAAAAACAGATGT
>CAJNOQ010004049.1:0-18479 GCA_905250885.1 Didymodactylos carnosus | reverse complement strand
AGAACGTAGGAAAAAAAATACAAGCGATCACGTAGAACTATGCATTTGTTTTCTTATTTGAGCTATTTCCACGCTAAGTGCAGGGAAAATGGCTTTACAAACACATATGAATAGTGATGGTAGCGAAACCCGCACTAAGATCAAATTCTATAGTAAAATAAGCATTGGCACTGTGATCAACACAGTCGATAACCTATAAATCGAGTGTTTTTTTTATTGAGTAGCGGAAGACCTGCCCTATAGGTGTGTCCGGTAAAAGGCCTGTAGCTCCGCGAGAAAACATGATAGAAAAAAATTCTTTTAGATTTGGAAAGAGGACATTTCCGAGGCCTAGGCTAGCAAAACAAGAAAAAAAAATTTTTTTCACCAAAAATTCAAGTTTTTTCAAATTTTGTTTCGCTTGGGACATGGCCTGTAAATGTTGCTTTTCCCTCTGTTTTCACACATGGGTTTGTAGCAAAATTCATCATAGCTCATCAGCCAAGTGCTACAATGACTGTTTTGGGACATCGAAACTTGGGACGGTCTTTAACGCTGTAGTGTCCCAGCAACAGGTTCTAAGACCGAGTTGCTACTGTAAACTAGTTCTAACAGATACTGTATAAGACAAAACTTATACAGAATAAAAAAAGAAAAGGATGCTCATGAGTCAAGTATATGCGACTACCTGACACCCAGAAAACGAAGAACGAAACAAAGCGATGAAAAAACCATAATTACGTCAGTGCACACATGCCTTGGAATGGAGTTGTTGGATGAAGTTCTGCCCCGATACATGCTTTGTGAACTTCTAGGAGTTTTGGACGATATTCTTCGCTTAGGTCATAGTTCTGACTCAAGCCTTATGTCTTGCAAGTTTGAAATCAGCGAGAAAAACTACATCGAATTATGTATGAAATAAACATTTTCAAACGAAAAAGTTTTTATAAAAAACTTGGACAACGGATATTTTCGTCAAAAAAATACTTTTGAAAAATTTTCGTTTTGCTCTGACGTGTTTCTGACCAAAAAAGTGATATATCCGCCTGGCATGGGAAAAATGCACACGGTGATGGGATAACAAAACATACAAAAAGAAGCATTTTGCCCCATTAAACTTCATTTTTCCTTCTAACGAAGGAAAATCCTAAGCAAAATGATTATTTTATACTACTTAAGGGCTCCCTCGCTCAGAAATTATCTCCGACACCGTGCATCCGATCTTGACGAAACCATCATTTGAAGATCCGTTTTTTCGAGGCTCTTAGAAAACTTGCTCAAAATCCCCGAAAAACCAGTTTTGTAGCCAAAAACAATACAGATTTTGGAAGTAGACATTTCAGGCTATCTTTCTATGTGCGTATCTCAAAATCGATCTTTTGACCGAAAATCACCATTTCTGAGGGGGGCGGGGCCCTTAACCGTCGAGAACACACTTTCGCATTTATCTGAAACAAAACGTGCACTTTTAGTATTTTCTATTTTTAACAATTGCGAGACTGGTATAAACGGCGTGTTTTATGCAGGATTCTAAAATATTACCATGGTTTTCGCGAAAGAGGTAGTTTTAGTTTTTGAGAGTACCCAATGCTTTTACATGGTTAGCACATGTAATTCTTGCTGGTATGACTCAGATATTGATAAAATTACATTTTACTTTTGCAAGAAGTTGTCTTTTCGATTCTGTCACTTCTTCTGAAAACAAAGCATGTCTTTTGCGTTCTTTATATGGGTTTTTGTATTCTTGTGGAGGTTGTAGCAATAAAGAAAGATAAATAGGTTTAAAATTTTTTCTCACTGAACTTCATACAACTGAACTGAACTTCCTCTTGGTATTGCCGTTTTCTTTGTTCTGTATAAACGGTGAAAAAACAACATTACAACCTTAGCGCTCTCCTAGACATTCATCTGAACCTGGTTGTAAAATCTATTAATTCGAGAAGCTTATCTATTCCTTTTCTTTCTAACATTTTATATGTTAAAGCCTGTAATGAAGTTTGTCTGTAATGAAGTTTGCTGTTTCTCTTCAGATGTGTGTTGTATGACATGTATGAAAAATGTGGCTGATTTTCAGAAAACGATCAAGTTCAAGGACCACATGCGATGGTGGAAAAGAATGCAAAGAAGACACACTGATCGATGTTGATAAGGTAATACTACACAAGGTAAACATGAACTCTAAGAGGATATATATCATGCAGAATGTCGTTCTTTCCATTTGCTCAAATTCTGTTTCTGACAAAAGGACATAAGCGAAGGGAGAGTGAGTGAATATCATTACAAAGGTATACATGGTCGCTGTGGCATGATAATAATAAAAAGACATAGAGAAACACTGTTATACAGAGAATAAAGCGAACCTAGATGCGAAGTCAATAATTTTCAGTATTTTGAGCGTATCTGAAGAATTTTTACTCGGAGAAAACGACACTCCACACGTGGATAGGCCGGACATTTCTCGATCTACTAATGTAAAAGTTTTGTTAAACTTCAATAAGATTAATTAGTACTCATCAATTCCCAGAGAGCTCTTGTCAAATGTCCATAATTTCAACAGCAAAGTTTTACCTTTCTAACTAAAAAGTATACCATCTAAAATATCAGATTCGTACAAAGCATAGTTTTTTACCTTTAGAAAGTAAAAGTCAGTCAAGCGAATATATGTTTTCGATGTCTACGTTGTAATCCATTGGTAATTCTTAATGATAGCTGGAGAGAAAAGGCAAATATGTACGAAACCTTCGATCATAGCTCTGAGACAGACTTTTAAATAATAGAACGCACAAAAACAAATCATACCAGTCTTTATGTAAAAATTTCCTAAAGTCGGTTTATTTAATAAATTATCCCAAAACTGTAGTGACAGATTTCGAACCTTTTGTGTTGGTGAAAAACCATTGTTACAAGTACTAGATGACAATAATTATTTAAAATCGAATAGCCCGTCTCTTGTAATAAATGAAGTCTTCGGTTTCTCTCGTTCACTAATCGGTATCTGGAAATAACCAGACTTGATGTCTAATTTGGTGAAATATTGTACTCCTTGTAGCTGATCTAATATGTCATCTGTGCGCAGTAACGGCTAGACGTCTGGTATAGTAACTTTGTTAATATTTCGATAGTCTACACAAAATCTATGTTCCATCATTTTTATCAACTAGTATTGGACGAGATTACCACGGTGAAAACGACTCGCGAATGATGCCTTTTTTAACATTGATTGTTCCTCTTCGTGCAGAATATTATTGTGTGAACGAGGTCTTCTTGATAAATATGAGCGAATTGGAATATAGTTGCGGGTATTGATGGTGTGATGAACTGATGTTTTTATTGGTGTTGGTTCTCAAGTGTCGAACAACCGATGATGAACTTTGAGCATGTTTCGAAGCTGTTGTTTTCCAGGTAGAATTTGGAAATGTTCGACTAATGAATCAATTTGAGATAATATTGACGATGATGCGTTTTGTGTACCTGTGGATGTTGCGCACATTATTAGACCAATTCGGTTGCTGTTGATTGTGCCTGGTAGCTGTATAAATGATATGGATGTTGTTCTTGCTGTCTCTGGTGGTGTACGCAGGTTTGAGCGGATACTGAGACTTTCAATATTAAAATCGATATTCACTTTGTATTTGTTTAACCAATCAGTCCCTAAAATGAAACTTGTGCAAAGTGCCTGTGCATTTCTGTAAGGGAAAAAATGGTTTTAAACTAAAATTTATTTAGTAAAATTGCGATGCAAAGAATAAACGAAATGTATTTGTTAGCACTCGACATAAATGACTGTGCGCTTATTTTACTACTGTTTCTATTCGCCACTTAACACAAGTACTTCGAGAGAAAACTCATCTTCATTTGTACTTACTCCTATTCTTAAAATTTTGTTCAATATTTGTTTGAACATATTGAATGCTACGTACTGATGACCATCTGTGAAAGCATTTGTGAAATCGAGACCAGTTTTAGCCCATTCAGATGTGTGTAATATGTGTAAATAATCAACCATATTCCAATTCAAAGTGGAGAGGAAACACTGTTATTCTTTACACTATCATTAATGCTACACTGGCCTTTACCCTTTTTAATGCCTGGAACATACATTAGAAAAGACCGAGTGCCTCGTTATTCAAATGACGACTTTCAATTTACACTCAAAGAGATTTCTAAGGCTGTGATATTTTTTTGTGATTCTTTTATTTTCGCAATTTCTAATTAATTAATCAAGGATATGTTCAAAGGACCAGCAATTTACACGCTACATACTGCTCAAAAGTTTCTACAAGATAGTATACTTTTTAGTTAGAAAGGTAAAACTTTGCTGTTGAAATTATGGACATTTGATAAGAGCTCTCTGGGAATTGATGGGTACTAATTAATCTTATTGAAGTTTAAGAAAACTTTTACATTAGTTGGTAGAGAAATGTCCGGCCTATCCACCTGTGAAGTGTCATTTTCTCCCGAATAAAAATGCTTCAGGTACGCTCAAAATACTGTGAAAATTAGAGAGGCTATCCAGAATTACCCCAACTTACACTATTCCTTGATTACTGTCGAATTTCGTTCATAGTCTTCCAATATTGAATTTACTCTAATTTCATAACCCCTTTATAAAAATCCATTCGTATATGAAATCACAATATTCTCTTTAACTACATCCATCACAGATTTTGTAAACAACGTGTATGAGTTGGAGTTCTTTTTCAATTTTCTATCGATCTGCTAAACAAAAACCTGGCACTTTTGAAACTCAGCGAGAAACAGTGAACTATGGTAAAAACGCATCTGCGATCACATTCCGAATGAGCAAATTGAATGGTATTCGAAATCTCGAGCATCGATCATGCCTTATGGGCTACTAATTCATATAGAAAAATGTTTATAATAGAAGATCAGCGAAATTTTTGTATGATACATTTTTTAAGAGAAAACAGGGTACTGCTCATGAGATAAAGTTTCAAAAATTCTTTCTAGATCCAAAGCATAGAAGCTCTCTGCTCTACTGAATTCTTTATATTTGTTATTCTATCATTAGTCGAAAAAATTATCGAGCAGATTAAAATTTAATTAAAATTAGATAATAAATAAGAAATTAATTAAAAATAGATAAAAAGTAAAACTGTGATTTTGATGTTTAAACCCGACTTGTTTGAACTAAATAAATTTTGTTACAACCGCTGTTTTCGTTACAGATAAACTCAAGCTTTGGAAACTTAAACTGACCTTTACCTTACGCGCAGACCTTGAGTCTGCCTTTCTGTAACTTCTCTCTCAACATAGTTCAGAATATATACGTCACACTCAAAAACAAAAAGTGTGACAGAAAGTGTGCACATTTATCCAAAGTGGAGCGCAATCGACACATTTTCTTTACAGTGCAAACATCCTCAAAATAATTCGGTGATTTGATCTTCAGACGAGGACACTCATCCGCTTACTAATCATCGTCTTGACGCTTAACCAGAGAAAAAACAAATTCATTGTCACAATTTCAAGAATAACAAAAAATAACTAGAGTATATATTCTGAATTGTGTTGAGAGAGAAGCTACAGAAAGGCACCCCACAGTGGTAGCTGCATTGCAGGGGACAACCTGTATTTGTGAAATAGACGTCTAGTGTTGTCCAAAAAATAGCATTTCGTCAATGGCCAAGGAGATCTAAAAAGTCGAAAACTCATAGCAGGGATATCATTGAATTTTGCCAGTTTCTGAAAAGTAGTGGTCATTGATATTTTTTGGATAGCCCTAGACGTCTATTTCACAAATACAGGTGGTTCCCCGCAATGCACTCTTCCATTTTTGCACGGACAGTTCACCAATTTGTAAAATTTGTGCAATAGGTCTCTAAAGACCTCCATATCGAACCTTCAGCTTGCATCTGGAAACATACAGTTGCATCGAGTGTCGAAAGATAAATCTAACGCACATGTCAGTGTTGATTTTCTTTTTATCTTAACGCTGGATACTAGATTTCTAAATGCAGCTAGAAATCGGCTTTTCGAAAAAATTTTCTTGTGCCACTAAAACACCATCGAAAAGACTCTTCCAGAGATAAAATGTTCAGAATTATCAGTAGACTATATCGTGACAGTTTTGACTTTCGACTGCATAAAGTAAACGAAAATTATTTTGCTGAGAATGATCCTCAGTGCACTGTCCGGGGATCCCCAGGCGGTGATGTTAAACAAAATCTTTTAAAGATGATTTTTATATTCAGGGCAGCGAGTTCTACTTGTCCTGAAAGTCTGTTTTGGTTGGCATAAAGTTGATGTAAACTCTGGTATACTCTCGGAAGAACTACTCTGTGCACGTAGTAAGAGTGAATTTAAGTTTCCAATGCTCAAGCATTTCTGTAAGGGAAAAAATGGTTTTAAACTAAAATTTATTTAGTAAAATTGCGATGCAAAGAATAAACGAAATGTATTTGTTAGCACTCGACATAAATGACTGTGCGCTTATTTTACTACTGTTTCTATTCGCCACTTGACACAAGTACTTTGAGAGAAAACTCTCAACTCATCTTCATTTTTACTTACTCCTAGTCTTAAAATTTTGTTCAATATTTGTTTGAACATATTGAATACTGTTAGCCCATTCAGATGTGTGTAATATGTGTAAATAATCAACCATATTCCAATTCAGTGTCCAATAATTCTTTGGTATGTCACCCCTTGTTTGTTTCACACCAAAAATATTAACAAATTGAATTATTTTTGCTGGAATAACTAAACAACCGCTGCATTTCTATTTCTGGTATCCATATTGCAACTTGTGTTATTGATATTGTCCACTGAAGTTGTTCAAGTGCCTCGTGTGGTAAAGACTTCTTTGCATGCATTAGTGGCATATTCACAACTAACTTGGTTGCTCATAGGTACCCTGCTACAAGAATGTCATAGGTGATTGGGGTGAATGCAGAAGAAACATGAACAAATAATAAAGAGAAGTTGAAAACAGCAAAATAGACTAGTTTATGTGACATCGCTTCGAAATATCTCACACTTAATCGTCTTCTAGTTTTGGTTTATTCGTCATATATTTTCATTCAGAGTTTTCTGCTACTATTATCAGTTGCTTGTTTATTTTCTTCATTTGATTTATTCATAGTGAACAGAACTGCCATTCTCGTCTGAAGGACTTCTATACCGTTAAAGGTCTCCTTCCTCTTGGATCATAATCTGTCAATATTACCAGCAATGTAATCATGTACCATCTTTATTGATTCAATTACTATCGAAATTGAAAGTTAGTTGTGAATACGCCACTAATGCATGCATGTCTGGTAGCTGTATAAATAAGGTATGAATTTCAAGTTCGTTTGTTATCTATCCACGTGTGAAGTGTCGTTTTTTCCGAGTAAAAATGCTTCAAGTACGCTCAAAATACTGTGAAAATTAGAGAGGCTATCTAGAATTACCCCAACTTACTGTATTCCTTGATTAGCTATCATTAAGCTATCATTAAGAATTACCAATGGATTACAACGTAGACATCGAAAACATATATTCGCTTGACTGACTTTTACTTTCTAAAGGCATTGTCACAAAAGCATTGTCTGCTCGACGAATGCATTAAAATTTGATTGCACTATGTTCTCGAAGAAAAGTCCGAGTAAAACATAGTGGAATCAATCGTAGATGACAAAATGGTGACTGGAAAAATGTGGAACTAGTGCGTTGAAGCTGGCTGAAAATTAGCAGTATACGACGTCCATTTACGATGGGATACGTCAAAATACGACGTCGTAAAACGTCGTATTTTGACATATCCCATCGTAAACGGTCGCTCCCATTCCAGACAAAATACGACGTCGTAATCCTTCTCCACGGTAGATGTCATCGTATTCTGACGTATACTACAATATCCATCATCGTAAACTGTATTATACGGCCGTTTACGGCTGTCGTAATCATCGTCCTGGGCAAAGGGGTCCATGAGTCCGAGAAGACGCGAGGTCTAGGCATGCAACGGTTACGGTTAACGGTTACTAACCGTAGGTTATGATAACCGTTAATAACCTTTACCTTTATAAAAAGCGTGTCCGTTCCTCTAGAAAACAATGACATGTATGTCACGTTTTTAGTAATATATACGCTTAAGCCAGTAGGAATGAATCAGAATATTATTCTCTTATTAGAAGATTTAAATAACTTAAGTCATATGAGAGTAATAATTATCCAGTGGTAATGATGAATTTGAGTAGATTCAAAATTCTTTCTAGTTTGGGTAGTTGTTTTGGAAGACCCTTGCAAAAAGTCAATAATGAGAATTCATTTTCTCCTCATCATCTCAAATGTAACAAAAAAAATGACGATGGAAAAGTATCGATTCGATAGCCCAGTGGGAAGAGTAGAAAGAAAGAGATTCTTACATCGTGGGTTCAATTCCTGCTCGAGTCGTTATATGACAGAGGCAGAGAGATCACAATGAAATAACAAACTAAAAACACACAATTTCCTAAATCATTTAACGAGCAAAAGAATTCATTGGGAAATCATCGATTAGCAAACAGCAAAAGTGCATGCTAAGGAAAAGAAAAGAATCGAATGCAACTAACCAAATCAACGGAAAAGAAGAAAACAGTTCACTGTTCAAATGTGCTCACTGTTAGAAGACTCACAGAAGGACCATTCTGGTGGCCCACAATCCTCTTACTGACCCCTCAAATAGTGACAATAATAATACACATACACTAGTTTAATCTTCAGTAAATATCTCGCTCAGTAGAGTATCATCTTCATTCAAACACGTGGAAACTACGAGTGATTCGTCTTTTTTCTGTTTCCTAAACGATTTCACAACTGTATAGCGAATTACAGGATCAGACTGAATTTAAAAGCTGCCTAAACACATCACTGAGGCTCAGAATGTGACCACATTTAAAAGGCAAAAACTCACGAAGATGGCTAACAGAAGTTTATCTACTAATAATTGACATGATTCACTACTGTACGTGAATCGTATTTGTCCTGTTTTATCCTGTTTTTCCTGTATTTTGACGTTTTCCTGCAGTCTTACGGTTTACTGGGGTGAAATCTGTTAGAAAGTCTCTGTCTCTTACGTGAATCCAATCAGCCAGCTAGAGAAATATTCTTACTTCAGTTTCTTTCAGTCAACCAAGAGGAGAGAAGACTAACATAAATGACGTTTACACTCAGGACCAGAATGTCCCCATAAAGACTGACTGTATAAATTCTACACACTCATGTCGAAATACTAAACGAAAGAAGTTTAAAAAAAGAAAAAGAAGCAATGAAGAGTAAAGAAAAGTAAGATGAAGTATGATATTGTTATTAGACATGGGCGGGTCCCGACATGCGACGGTCCCGATTCCGGCGGGACTGGGGCCGGGACCAGGCACAAGAAAACTGGTTTTATACAAGTAAAACTTTCGTTGTAGAATCAAATTCTAATGCGAGTTTCAAACTCGTTTTACTGTCAGATTTTTTCTTGTAAGGCTGTAGAAAGCTCTACAACGCAGTACAATAGTAAAAAGCCGCATTGAACTTTCCACCAGCAGGAGAAAATTTTTTCATGTTCTATGGCCAAAATTTTAATCGGAACCAAACAATTTTTCCGGGGGAGCAACGAGAGCAAAAAAGGCTGGTTCCACCCATCTCTAGTTTTTGTACGTATAGAAAAAGAGGAAGGTGAAAGTCCATGTGAAAACAGAATGTGCAGTGTTTGTTTCGTCCTGTGGGTATATGTGTGCAAGACGGTAACGATAAGAACTTTCTTTAAATTAGATGAAATGTCTAAAAAAGTTGAGTTCTTTTATGCTATTTATTTTGCGAATATCATCGTTATTTTTCAGTGTCTTAAATACATGTACAGAACAGATTTCAGCTGACAGTACTTTCCCAAATTAAAAAGCCTTTATAAAAAGAACAGATTTTTGTTCTCCCTGGCACCGAATGCTTTATGCGTAGTTATTCTATGTTGCGCTCCATCATGCGTGGGAAAAAGTTGCTACTGATAAGTTGCACTTGAAGAAGAAGAAGAAGAAGAATGGTCTTTTGACAACTGACCAAGGGCAAACCCAATACCCAAGCCTATACACCTACGCGACTTGGGTTTGGGTTTGTAACATACCTAATGACTATGTTTGAATGCTGTATAAAATTTTTTAAATAACGTCAAGTGAATTTTAAGTTTATGCCTAGCAATACATTATTTAACACATTGTGATAAATCTCACTTGTCATTTTTCTGCATTCGCTTATTTCCTGTATTTCTGAAAAAAAATTATTAACTTTCCTGGTGTTCGAAGGAGAAAAATCCTTTCCCGTTCCTGTTTTTTGAAAGTGGATAGTACGAACCCTGCATACAATTTCAGATGAGCTATTTAGAATTTCGGACCATGTGTTTAAGATTGGGTCTATTAATTTAAGTAAGCACGAGCTTAACTGGAATATTGTTTAAAGTTTATTCCATCATATTCGTTGAGGGCTGCTAAGGGCTTAGATGATGATATTAAGAAAATAGCTGACAAACATCCGAAATTGGATTTAAACAAAATATTGATTCAGGACGCTATTGTTCAATCAAGCAAAGCATTTAATTCCAACATGCAGTGTGGAGTCATGACTTATATCCCGAACGTGATATTTACCCTAATTACGATTATCTCGATTGGGCTACAAATCCCGATCGGGGTATAATCAAGATTCGAACCAGGATATATATTCCGTTCGAAATATGGTTGTATCCTGATCAGGCTATATTACTAAACATATTCAAAAAAGTATTGAAAGTAAATATGATCATCCACCGATGGTCTTAAGTCAGGCTGAAAAGTCTTGAGTGAAAAGTTAAAAGTTTTTAGTGAAAAAATTATTTTGCCTTCGGCACCTGACAAACTCTTCTTTTTCACATGTTAGGTACACCGCCTGAAAATCCGATTCATAAAAAAAACCATATGACAAAAGATGCATCAAAGCCTCCTCTACAAAACGCTGAAAACTGTAGGTCTCTGTCTGAAAGCTAAAACCTGCATCCGGCTCCTTCGTTCCACGTGGCTCAAAGGAATGGAATGAACTTTCTTCGGTTTTAGCATGTCAGTCTTCTTTATCTGTATTTAAACGTATGTTAAGAGGTCATCTAGGCTTTCAATAATTTTTATGTTTAGATCTACTCTGTCTCTTAAAATGTATTACACTTATGTTTTCTCTCACAATGTATGTGTTATAGTAGCGATTCTTCTTAGAAACTTTTTAGTTTAGGCTATCATGAGGTGTCTCCGGATGCCACAAGTCCTTTTGGTGCTTTTTTGTGATATCCTACCTTTGTGTAAAATAAAACAATTTCAATTTCAATTTCTCTTCATTCTGGGGTTATTCAAACAATAGCCACGGACACTATATTTTGAAATAGATAGTAGATAATCATTATTCGATACTTTGGATATCCCCATGAACTTATATGCAGTTTTGAATGCTCTATCCGATGGTGGTTTTGAATTTCAGTAATCTGCTTTAATTTTTTTCCAAAACGAAAGTGTTTTAAAATAATTAAAAACAGCCCGTTCCGGATATATTTTATATCCCGATCAAAATACGCGATTTTTGATCGAATTTTTACGCAACACGCCAAAGGATGTATATTGCCGGCCCTCATGAATCTGAATCAGTTTTGAATCCTCTTTCGAATGGCATTGTCCATTTTTTATTTGGTTGTTAAGCGGAGGCCAGAAAAATGATTGATTAATTATATAGACTGTACAAGTTAGGGGGCTAGACAAATTATCCCAATCGGGATTTGTAGCCCAATCGAGATAATCGTATACGTCGATCGGGATTTTATCCTGATTGCAATATAAGTCATGACTCCGCACTGACATGAATCGGGATCAAGATAAAGCTCTTGTGTACCTGTCGAAACGTAAGAATATTGTGATTAAACAAACCAACATAGGACAAGGCATAGTAGTTACGTCTAAGGAAGTGTATGAGAAAAAAGCTTTTGATTTACTAAGTGATACACGTAACTGTACCAGAGTTGATAGCAACCCATTATGGACAACATATACGCACGTACAGAATAAACTGAATGAGTTAATTAAGGACGGTAGCATACCAAAAAAACAATTTACATGCAAAGTTCACCATAGAGGACTGCCAAAACTTCCTAACTTCTATATTTTACCGAAAGTTCATAAGAAAAATTGCCCGGGTAGACCTATCGTTTCTGGAATAGGTCACTGCACGGAAAAAGCATCTCAATTTCTGTGCGAGATTCTACAACCGTTTGCCACTCGTTCATCACAGATTGCGAAAGACAAGTACTCATGTGCTTTTTATAAGGTAATATGTGGTACTCAAGAATCCATTAATGGAATCGAGTCCATAAATAATGCGATAAAACATAGAAAACTGGATGTAAGGAAGATTTGGTTAGCTACGACTGATATTGAATCACTTTACACTAATATTCCGATTGAGGTAGGAGCTGCAAGATTTTCAGCATTTATACTTACGAATAAAGAATTTTCTGATATACCGCTTACACGATGTGTTCTTGTCCAGTTACTCAAATTTATTTTGGGTAATAATGTTTTCGACTTCGGGGGAAAATCTTTTTCCCAAAGATTTGGCACCGCTATGGGTACACCGTGTGCAAATCTTTTTGTTTTATTGAATGAACTGAAATTATTTGAGAAACTTGACAAGCTACCACTTAAGTTTTTACGGTACCTTGACCACGTTTTTATGCTTTGGTATGATGAGAAAAACGATTTTGAGTACTCTTTACAAAAATTGAATGAGATAAATCAAAACTTGAAATACAAAATTTCAAATCTTACAGATAATAACATCAACTTTTTGGATGTTTATTTATATAAAGGTTTTGTTAGTAATCGGTTCGTTACTAAATTAGTTAATAAACCTACGGACACATTTCAATATATACGGGCCGAATCAGATCACCTAGACTTCGTTTTAAGGAATTTAGCAACAACCCCAGCCCACAGGATTAAACGAATCTGCAATGACGAAAGTGAGTAATGCCATGAATATGCCAACATTATTTTACGTCTAGGCAAACGAGGTCACCCTATTAAAAATGTTCTATCTGAAATCCGCAAAGTAGAAAACGTAACTAGGACCCAACTACTAAAATTGAAAAGGATCGCTGTCAACAACGAGAGGACAAAAACTGATATCCGAAAAATAATTTCCATGACACATAACAAACAATTCGGCATATATTTCGACAATATTTACCTTTACCATCGTTTGATTCATCCTAACCACTTGGGCGATTTGAAAGTAATCATTCCGAAACCGACAAATAATTTAAAGGGTTTCAAGAAATGTACTAGAAAAATTTACCGTTTTGGTAGTTCAAGTGAAAACATAATTAACTTCTCCACCAAAACTAATTGTAATATCAAGATTAAACAATTGTTAACTTGTGACACCAAAAACATATGCCACTGTATACGCTGCGGGCAATGTCGAGGGGAATACGTTGGTGAGACGGAAACATGGAACGTATTTTCCACCACGTATTCCAGATTACTACAATCCGTGCAACAAACATTGGGAGATACTTTAGTCACCCTAAAGTTCTTTACTTTCTACGTAGAAAAATTAAGTATTGAACGTCAGACAATGGGCTAAAAATCCTAAAAAGGAAACGACAAAAGCATGTCGCAGGTCGACAACTCAGCACTCTTCAATATTTTGAATAATGCTAAAACGAGAAATATACTATCAGAGATTCATATAGCAGGTTTTGTGGAGAAATCAATTCCGAGCTGCCGATGAAACTGTTAATATACAACTTGAAACCATAGAATTGTATCATAGAGCAACATCTACACCGTTGGAACTGCGAATATACAGCATTCTTCCTAATGGTGTTACGTAAACAGTTCTCATCCAAATATCTCTTTGTTCCATTTATATGTTTATTTAATGGACTCTAGCTGCACGGTCAACAACAGAAATGCCAGATACTAGGGGACTAAAATAATTTTTATTCTACTTAATGGATGTATCGAAGCAAATTTTATTCTAGTTGAAACGTCTATCACATTGCATGGAAAATTCATAAAATCTTCCAAGTTTCACTATTGTTATGCACTAACACTTTCACCAAGATGCTGTCTCTTTATACAATCAATTTTCTCGACTTGTTACTGGGATAAAAGCCTTGTGACTATTGAAAACCACCACACCTTTGTTTTCCAAATAATCTACTTCATGGAGTCATTGAGTTTACGAGAAAGTCTTCCTCGCTCGGACTTACTTGAAATGAATTTCAAATAACAATTTATTTATAAATATATTTACATATATATTGATGAACTAATCAATTGCCCATATCCAGGCATGCACCAATCCGATAGTTCACCCACCGAATGGTTCGCTTACCGCACATGCCAGGTCTAGAAATATTATGTGACTGAACGTGTTCGCCAACTGATTGCAAAAATAAGATTATTTTTTCGCCAAACGAGCCATTCGGCTAGGGTCCGTATATAACAGTGATATAAAACTTTGCTTCATTCAAAAGTTTGTGATCTTCTAGTAGAAGTGATGTGCTTTAAAAAGTATTGATACTTCCATGAAAATGAATGATCTTTTTAGCAATTAATCAGCGAACACACGTTCGATCAAATAATGTTTCTAGGTCGAACATGTTTGGTACCGAAGTAAATTCCGTACGTATTGACCAGACAGTTGAAAACTCAGCTTTGAGGCAGAGCGCCGTATTGAGCATTTTTTTATGAAAAGTTGCAGCGCTCTGAATCCGCTGAATATACCTTTTAATTACAATCAAACGTTATATTTTGAAGATCACTCGTACTCTTTGATCATGATTCGGCTGATTAAATGTCAAAATACACATTGGAGTATACTATGTGTCATATGACAGGCATGGTTTTTATAAAAGCATTATATAGAATACATAGTACTACTGTAATTGGAAGAAATTTAGAAATTATTCAATTTCTTCCAAATTCAAAAGTCATTAAAGTAAATTTCTCTTCTTACTAACAAATTAATCAAAAAACAATTACATTACTGATGTACACCAAGTGTATTAGCACCTATGGTTGTCATTATTATTATTCGCTTTCACTCATCAAAAGATCATCATTGTCTTCATCAATTCTATAAAATCTTTTTCTAATATTAAATAGACTCGATGGTCGAGGATGTCGATAACTTACGCCATGCATGCCGTACGGTGCAGGATACATTGGCTGATACATTACACCTGGATAAACATCATGACCACCCGAATAATACTTGGCAGGATACATATGTCTTATGGGTGGTCTTGTCGCTGGTTGATATATGGATGTTCGATATGTTTGTTTAGTAACTGGTTCGTATATTGATGTTTTATAAGTTTGTTTCATTGTTAATAGTTCAGGAGTTGCTGTGGTTGTGGTTGTGATTGGTAATGGACTTTTTTTAATATAACCTTCATTAATTTCCCAATTTTTAAAATCGGACCAACCATCAAGTTTTGGGCAGAAACGTTTGCCAAGTACAGTACATTTTTCTTCATACGCTTTTGATGCTTCACGTTTTTGTTCTTCACATTTGGTTTTACCAGGATGAAGAAATGTACGTTTTAAAAACTGTAAAGCATCTTCTGGATCTTCTATGAAAATAAATCAAAACCGAAAATAAGTTTAAATACTGCAGTTTAAATGGAAGAATACAATCGAATAAACTCAGTAAGGAGTTTTCAGACTGCATTACCGAACTTATTCTAACGAGAGACGATTTCTAAGTAATTTATTCCAGTTTTAATTAATCATAGAGTTTCAGTAGTTCTTTCGATACTCATCATAAATATGAGCTTGAAAATATCAGAAGAAATGGTATCGTGCTTTTTAGTAGCTGCCATACACTTTCTATATGACACATTCAGATACAATTAGATTGTAGACATATCGACTTACCCATGCAGACATATTTTTAGATCTAAACGATCACGAACGCTTTTTAGTTTTTGGCTTAAAAAACCCTTTAAAAAACTCTTTTGGATTTTTTTATCAGTGTTTTAGTCCAAAAAACTCTTTTATTGTAGTTTATTAATCTACGACTTTTTTTTAGAGTGTAATGTTAACTATGTCCGAAAATATGTCTATATGGCTAAGTTGATATGTTCTACAATCTAATTGTATCTGAATGTACCATAAGCAAAAAATATGACAGATACTAAGAGACACGGTATCCGAAGACCATTTCTTCTTACAGTTTCTTGATCAACGTCAAAAATAAACCATAATTTATCTTTGATTGAAAGTGGCATTAAACAGTTAAGAACGTAGATCATAAGCATTTGTTTGAGAGAAGATTATGTTAGCAAAGTCCTTGAAAAGTGTGTTGTCTTCAAAATGTTAGATAATCACCATACCATACGGTACTGTCATACATATAGCCATGATCATTACCTTGAAACTGGTCGTCATACTGCTCTGCGAACGACACCAAATATAGTTTTGTTAACAAGAGGATTATAAACCACTAAAGCATAGAACCTCGGTATAGTCACATAAGACAAATAGGAGAAGAAATTATACGAAGTTAACAATACCTTCATTGGTATGCGTACTTGAGGATGACAATATCAGATATTGTGTGTATGTACACAGTTGTTTGCTTCTTCTGTCCAAATGGCATAGTATTATTTTCATCTATTCTCTATGTATTCATGTCTGTCATAGATGATGACAAGGAAAGTAGTTCGTATAATGTAAACAATGAAGATCTGTTATGTGTCCGATGGGGGTGGAAAAGGAAAAAAGTATATTATTATTTCAATTAACATTCATAGACTCATAGTTATCACAATTATCGTTGTTCTATTTCGAAGTTAAAAATATTATGTATATAGAAGATGCTACTTTTGTTTTGTCCATAAAATTGTCAATATAAAATTCGAACGAATGTTGATACTCTATTATTTATTACAGAAAACAAGTTGGCTAGAATAGATATCTAAAAGAGTTGAATGACTGAATGACCGATGCTTGTAGTTGGAGGCGTAAAGGATATAGAATAACAGTATAACGAAATAAATTTATCAATTTGAATCAGATTGTACTTAATAATACGTTTTGGCAAAATCATTCAGATAGAAACTGTACAGCTGTTCATAATCTGTATAAAACAGCACAATGACTCTTCTGTGATTCTTCGTGTTACGATCTAATGCATCTATCTCATGTCAAAAGCTATATCTGAGAGTCTTATTCACGGAAGAGTTATTGCACAGTATGAAACGTAGAATATTATCGTATAATTAAGTATATTCTAAGCACAAAAACCATATATTTATTTGTCCAACCAACTGCATAATTCTCTAACTAAGCACACTATTAATCACACGGCTAATGCAAATGTAACGCTGCGATGTTATTTTCTCATGGTTTTCCACGTTTCTCCCAACGGAAGCTACTTAAAAACTTAATTTATTTGTAATTATTTGCGGTCAACATCTACGGTAAAATAATCAGCGTACAATCGTTTGTTGTCTACTTTTCATCATAAAAAGCTAGTGTCACGTTTTTATCGTGAAGTTTTCCAATCTCCGAAATCATAGATCTCTGTCTACTACTGTGAGTGAGTGCTTCTTTGAAGTGTTATTTTTTTAGAAAACAATTAAATACGATTTGTAGAGGGCAGTTTTGAGCTATGTTTTGGTAAAAAGTAAAATTCTTAAAAGATAAATTCTCTCGGAGGAAAAACTTCGTTTTACTCACGTAATGTTGAGACATGAATACTTTTTTTTTCGCTATGAACCGTAAAAAGGGTTGAGAATAGCATTAAGGCATCGAAAATTTTGTTACACAAGTGAGCAAAACTTGGCCGTTCTAAAAATGTTGTTCCAAATGTCTGTCTAATGTTCAAAAACAATGGTGCATTTTGTAGAGAATTTAACTCTCTTTCGTAAAAACCTGCGTCTGACGATATGCTTTTGAGGCAGGATCGAGAGAAAGTTTTTAAAAACTTTATCGTTGAAGGTAGTAGCCTTATAAGATTGTGGATTTTACAGTCGAAATACCAGTTGTTTCAAAAATCTACTATTGTCTTGTTCGGCTTCCATACCACTTAGAGAATACTATTTAAATCAATATTCTTGTCAGAAAATACGATAATAACATTACAAACAGACCGAAGGATTCTCACAACCATGTAATATTTATCGATATTTTACGGGTACCTGCCTCCCCTCTTTTTTCACCTTATTGCCAAATGCGGAGCACATATCCGATTGAGCTCAAATTTATATCAGAGATAGAACATCGAAAAAGAAAATTGATGTATTTTTGCCCCGACTTTTCTGAGATGTTCTTATATGGGTTTTCTGGAAAACTCCGGTTTTCATCCAGTCACATTACGACCCTTCGAAAAAATGGTTCGATCGAGCTCAAATTTTTACTACAGATACTTTAGACTTCAGACTTTATCTCAGGTTCTAAATCTTTTTTCCGAAAAATATGCTTTCCTTCTCGAGATATACGAAAAATGCT
>CAJNOQ010004048.1:0-18480 GCA_905250885.1 Didymodactylos carnosus | reverse complement strand
TTCTAAAAAAATTCTAAGTGGTAAATTATTTTGAGCGTAGTAGAGCTGAATAGAGAGAACTTTATTTTACATAAATTATTGGTCATAATATCATGGATTCTGCTATATGATTCTGCCAATATCATGGATGTCCACGATATTTTGTGTATTTTTCCTTGTGAACAGTCGTAAAGTCAAAAATACTTCTGCCTGTGTGTACCATCTTTGTGAATAAAAACTATGATCCATTCGGTACAATTCAACTCAGTTTTTGATGCTGAAGCAGAAGAAATTAGCTTCAATTTGTAAAAAGGAAGACAGCAAAAATTTTCTTAGTTTAGTAGAATGAAGCAGTTAACGATTTTGATCTATCTGAGTATTTTGACTTTTTCTCAAAAGCTTTTTTACAGGTAAAACATATTACTGATCAACTCGATGCGCTCTATCCAACCATGTATAATAATGCCCAAAAAAAGATTTTGCTGTATTCTTGCATTAGCGGCACCTTATGTTGATTTGTTTAATAATGGCTTTTTCAACATTACTGAGTAATTGATCTAACAAGCGATATTTATTCGATCACTTACGTTAGCTGGTGCCGGTGGAGGCGGACTTTTGACTGGTTTAGCTAAAACAAGTGAAGATACGTTAACGTGTAAAGAGTTAATCCAAAATGCCAACATTCCACATGTATCATATTTTCAAGCCAAAATCGATCGCGTAGGACCAAACAAAAATCAATGAATTTTGTGCCTTCCATTCTTCATTGATAAATTTTTAATCATATGTTTTACTAACATATTCATAGCAATACTTAACTGCAGTTGGTGGGGATATTTTACAAAATTAATTTTCGATCATTGAGAAAAGTGATTAACGATATAATGTTTTATGCGTAAAGTGAAAAAAGTATTTAATGATGAACAGTATTTATTTTTCACGAGACACATTGATTGAACTACATTCAACTAGTCATTTTCTCGATATCGTTACGATATATGATTGTTCAGTTGGATTTATTTAATGTTAGTTACAAGAAAAGCTACAGCTTGTACGCGATGGCAACTCACAACCAGAATTCGTTCTAACGTCGACTGGGAACAGACATCCATTAAAATTAAAAGAAATCACGTCAACAGATAAGAAATAAAGATTTTCAATGTCGGGATTCATAGAAAAAGTTTTTCGTCTTCTGCCACATTTTTGAGGTTAAACATTTTCTTTGATGAATTGAACAAAAAAGGTCTCTTTTATTACGTTACACATCTTTAGGACACTTTAACACCAATCCGAGTTCTGCAACTGTTATTTGAAAGAAGAAATTTTTGTAATGTTAAATGTCCTGATTTTATCCATATTTGAGTAGTGTCTTCTGAGCATTAAGACATACAGGTAAGCTTTCTTTTATGTTTCTCGGCTGAAGAGCTGTGACTTTCACAAAACGTGACCGACTTACGTAAAAGTTAACTTTTACTTCGACAGCTCTTCTGAAAAAACGAGAATAGAATGTATCAGTTTTTGCGTTACAACCATGCTGATACGCTTTTTTCAACTTTATTCGGCATATCGTTAAAATATTTATTCATGAAAAATGAGGTTAGTATTTGTACTTTGCATTATGTTCTAGATTGATTTGCATAGAAAAGTGTTCTATACTTTGGTAGAACTTTATGTTAGTGGATTGTTTTGATTAAAATCACAATCATCTTCCTTTTGCGGTAATAAAGATTTATGATCACCAACAACTTTTACAGATCGCTATTAATGTTCCAGAGTATTTTGAGGAAAATTATCCATGTATTGCTATTTCAAGTGTTGACAATATTCTTAATCCTTTCATTTGTTCAAGATCCTGTACGACGAAATGAAATCATCAATATAACGAAATACAAACATATAAAACCAAAATCTGATACCGCTATTGGACGATCATTGTTAATTTGCACAATTTTAGAATAAGTTTGTTCTCCAACACTTTTACAATCGTTAAATGTACCGTTCGATTGACGTTTTATTGTATCGAGAATCATAAACCCTTCACCTAAGATAACAGAAACAAGACAAAATGAATGAAGCGGCTCTAATCTGTACTTCTCCAGATTACATTCAACTTTATATCATCCAGAGATGGGCAACTTCAACTCTAGAGTTGAGTTTCGGTGACTTTTCGAAGTTTTTGTGGTTTTTGAAGAGAAAGCTAAATTACAATAAGCACTTCTACTGAGAAGACTTTCTGAAAATTTTAAAAATAAAAAATAAGGCATCCGTGACCACCAAGTCTCGAAGTGTGTTGATTTTAAAAGCCGAACACCTAAATTGTAAGAGAGTGCGAGTACAATTATGTAGATGCGAATATGAAGTCTTTTCTATGTTTTTCACGTTTCTTGGACGAAAAAACATCCGATCAGAAACTTTTCAAAAAATAAATCGGTAAATAATTGGTGAATATCAGCCGACTGAAAAATTTAATTGGATCGGATCGGTTACCAGTCAATCCGCCGTTCCGGTACCGATTCCGTTACAACTCTGCTCTAAAGAAAGAGATGCTCACAGGTGATTATTATTAATCGTTTGTATTTCAGTTCATTGAGATTCAATTCATTTCCTATATAAGAGCTATATAATTTACATTTTAGTACTTCGTCAGCGTCAATGATATGGTTTAATCAATAAAAATACAACTATTTTAACAGTAGATGATTCTGCAGAAAAACTTGGTAGTGATGGTGCAACATTAAATGCCTTACTTAGAGCTGCAGAACAATTGAGTGCTAAAGCGGGATATTCTGTAAGCACTCATCATCACTTTCTTAGATAGATAAATCGATCTTTTACCTACAAAAATTATGTTCAATTCAGATGGTCAATTCTAACGTATTACAGCAAGCAAAAATTCTTATATTACATACGGTACGTAGTAGTAAAGAGTAACTATCGTTTCTTGTGTCAAAGAATAATGTAATGTGGTCCCTAGGCCGCGATTTTAATCTTTGTACTGTTCTTCTCTTTCTTACTAAATAAAGTTTATATCAACTATCATTATGGCTTTCTATTTTATTTTTAAAGGGTCGAACATTTCCTTATGATTCGTGTCATCGTTTAATGGCTACATTACCAATCCATTTCAGTTCAAACTGTCCGTGGTTATGGACGAATTTAGATTTATTCTTATATTTCAATTCAATGGTGAGAAAATAAAAATAGTGAAATGTTCACTCTTTTCTATTTTTATTCTATAGATTGTCGAAAATGAAAATTTTTATGGTATACTGGTCGCCAGTACAGATGCATTCATCACTTTAAGAATGAAAGGTGGATGACTTTTACTTGTTTTGTTTTTATTATTATTAACATTATTAATCTTTATACAGATCAAAAAATTTCTCACGATTCATGCATTTGCCACAATGGAAAATGTTGATTACGCATCAAAACATGGAACATACAAACTGAATAATAACGTAAACAGCAACATATTATATCAAATACAAAAAAAGAAAGTTTCGTTTTATATTACTGTAGAACATAATCACTGATATATTATATCGTGCTCCTATAGCTGAACTAAACAAAATTGCTGTCGACAATAAAGTTCCAATCGTAGGTAAACTTTTCTGTGTTATATTTTCGTCAGATTTCAACATAATTAGATAACATTTTTCTTTTAGTATTCGATGAATTAATTTAAAAATGTTTTGAACACCCAAATGTATAATTTGATCTAATTCAGCTTGAACATCACGCACAATCTCTTTTTCTGGAAATACATCCGTAAAACGATAACTAAACAAGAAATGTAAACAATGTTTAATAAAATGAAAAAATTTTCGTCGTTTTCCTTACCTTAACCATAGATAAAGATCTAGACAATCGAATCTTCTAAATGTACTAAATCCATAATTGTATTCGGAGTTTGAAATGGATAAAGCAATTATTTAGCTAACCAATCGAATGTAGCTGGTTTACCGCGACTATAGTGACGAGCATACTAAAGTACAAAAGATGAGTATGAGTCAAATTTTGCTTCTAGGCTTCATGAACAAATCGTACAATCTTCTCTTGTACATCAACCAATAACCTCAATTCTCAAAGTTGACGGTAAGATGAATTGATAATCTTATGATGAATAGTATAAGTGGACAATCAACAGAAGAACTAACCTTCAAAAACATTGTACAAACAAATGGCATTTTCCTATTAATTGGTGCACACGAAAACACGTAACGTGGTCTCAGAGGTAACGGTACATGTTCAATAATATCAGATAAAAACTTGACATGTTCAACTTGCACATAAAATACAGACCATCGTCTAATTGAGATAATGTTATGAAAATATCCTAGAAAGAAGCAAGCTAAGCTAATTTGCAAAATACCAAGAAATAACGTACTATTAAACTTGATAATGTATGTTTAGGTAAATGATAGGCAAACAGTTCGATTTGTTCAGCTGTTGGATGCAGTCCAGCGCGCTAATAAAAATAAGATATCCTTTTATCTATTTCTACTACACTGAGATCGTTTTTGACATGATAATGAAATGATACTTGACGAACATATTCAGTTATCACGCTTCGTTTAATAACAAAGACTAACGGGTGGTCCAGAATAAATGAAATATTCTGACTTTAACAAAAGATTAAAACTCGGAAAAAAAGAGCTCATGGATCGATAGGAAGGAAAAAACAACAGATAACTTAAATCAAAAAAGCACAAATAGATCGTTTAGAAAAAACACATCCATGTTTCAAACCTTGTATTCATTAAATGATTTTATTCACATACCGTCCAGCTCTTCCACTAATTTGTAATGCTTATGACGTTGTTATAGAATCTTTTTCTTTCTCTCCCTTTTCATTCATTTGTGGTTTGACAATACTGAAAAATATGCTACGCCTAATACTTTTAGAACACAAAAAAGAAATAAACTGTTGATCATTTAATTTTTATAAAATGGTTGTGTGTCTTACAAGTTCAATCGCATCGGTTGATACCATTATTTTACATGCATCATCTGGATCATTAAAACGTTGTGCTTGTAATAGTTTTGTTCCTGACAATAAATGATAAAAAGTAACAAAAAATCATCTTTTTTTTGTTAAAATTTATTACCTGGTGGTAAAGATCCATAAATAACCGCTACTTCATGTCCACGTCGTTCTAATTCTCTGGTGATATGAAATATATTTTTACTGAAGGATACAAAACAATCGCTTCGTCTGACATTATCAAATGGTTCTAAATAACTAAAATACGATAGTGAATTAATACTAAACTCAAAACAGTCTTATAATAACAATGTTTTCAGCTACAAAATTATTATCTGAGAAAGTATACATCAAGAGCAGTTCGATGATAACGTTTTTCAATGAAACATGATTCTTACTCAAACCTCTCGAAATCTCATTCAGCTACTTAACGAACTAAAAATATTCTATGAAATATTCTGACTTTAACAAAAGATTAAGGACCAGAATTAGCTACTTCTTTTTTGCGTTGTAATAGTAAAACAAAAATTAAGAGCTAGTTAATTCCTCGTCTCGATAGTAAATAATTCACTATGTTCTCGGTCACATTAATTTTGTACCGATTGCTTTGTCTAAACAAGTTAATTTTGTTAAACGTTGATATTGTCTAATCTCCACTAATAACAACGACAGTACAAATAAGTTTTTCTTTCAGCCCACAGGTTGCTTCAGTAATAAACCAAATAGTTTATTACGTTTCTTACCAATTAGCGGGATCTCTTAGATCACTAATTTGTGCAATGAAACGCTATATCGTAAATTACTATCCAATCCATTGTCAGCAGCTAATTTTTTGATTTCTTCATGACGATAAAAATCTATAATCATTCGTACTAAATCATCTGAAAAACAAAAAGATATCTTAATAGTATTATAAAAGAAAAAGAAAGAAACGTTTACCTACGATTGAACCTTTATTGGCGACAGTAATTTTGTTTAGTTCAGCTAATCAATTATTGATGGGACTGTGTTGACGAGACCACCGGCTCCTGTGTTGACGGGACTGCCAACTCCTGTGTTGACGGGACCACCGGCTCCTGTGTTGACGGAACCACCGGCTCCTGTGTTGACGGACCACGGGCTGCTAAACGACAAACAAAAATACATGTCTTCGGTTCATATGTGAAGCAAATTTAGTTACTTGTACCTGTGTCGCTGCCCCACCGGTGAGCTGCCCCATCAAAATATTTCCTAAAATTTGCATTAAACATTATAATTTGGATGAGAGATTTAGAAATTGACTTACCATGATGTGGAACTCCACCTACTTGACGTGGGTTTGGTTGACCCTCTTCTCTCATCTGGAAGTAGAAATATCACTTTTAGCTAAAATAGATCCTCAAAGGAACTCCTACCTTTCTTTTCATCTTTAGCTGTTCATCTACCGACGGGTAGCCATTCGATGGAGGTAGTGGTGATGCCATCTAAAAAGAAATTGCAAAAAGATAATTGAAATTAACAGATCTGTACTAAATTAGAAGCTCGAAGAGCAAAAAATCGTTTCTGATTGCCCCGTTTTACTCTATTCTTTTTCTATCTCAGAATTTCTCCAAAAGATTAACTAAAAGAGACAAAAACTAGCAACATATCACTAAATGTTCAAATGATCGTGTGTGACCAGTCCTTCCTTATATAAGAAGAAGCTTTTCTCTTGTCTTCTCTCATTCGAGGTCAATAACAAAGCGTGTATAAATTATAATAAAGGAAAAATAAGCCAAAACAATAGCCATACGCATTTATGTTCGTCGGAATCTATTGTACATAAGGCCTTGAATGAATGATATAAATAAAAAATGAGAGAAAAGATTTTTCTCTCGTCCGTAAGCCAGGGATGTTAGAGGAAAAATCTTCTCTTTGTATATAAGAAAATGCCAACGTTCTCTGATCACACAGAAAACATGTGCAAACTATAACGTGAATGTGCAAAGAATATGACACAAACTCAATCGATTTTTATTTAGAGAATTTAACTTATTGACTCTCTATCAAGTTCGACAGAGAATGAAAGGCTCTAATTACGATAAGCCTTTTGTCGGATAGTTGATGCCATATCAAAATTTGATGCTTTTTTTCCAGAGGGTTTAATGTTTGAAAACGCTAGAGAAGTATATTGTCTATCGCAGGCTTCGTAAACATCCTACCTTTCCTACTTTTCACTAAAACCGTCCTACTTTGTCCTACTCTATTGCTTTTCTCCTACTTATCTTTCTTTCTTAACTTTCTTTGGTTTTACGGATAAAATCCCACCATAGTGATCTTTTTATAGATTTGAATTTCGCTATTTATGAGACAGTCTTAGAGTAGTTTTTGACATTTTATATGAAACTTGTGACCAACATTTATTAATATGGCAACCCTGCATGGAGCTCAAACTTGCTACACATATAGTAGTCATGGTCCCCTACAACATACCCAAGGTTTGCGTGGTGGTCTCAGCAGATTACTGGAAATCTCAAACTCATTGTGACACTACTTGACAGTCATTTTCTGAACTTTTCCTATTCGACCGACTTTTATTTCTGCAATCAAATCTGATATGATTATTAAATGTACGAGTTAAATAATTCACCTATAGTTCTATAAATGGCCACCATTTCATTTTGTCTAATCATCGTCATTTCCGAGCTGAATCTGTAGCAACATGGTGCTAACAATTAAGTTAAAATCCAAGAAAAAGGAAAGTAAAAATGATTTCTCAGGCGAATTTGCAATCGACTACGACATTTTACTAATGAAGAAAGAATGTATGACAAGGGGAAAGATAGGAAGATAACTATTGTGATAAGTGTGAAGAGGTTTTTCTATCTAACAAAACCAACGTAAACTCGAAATTAAAGAATTTATATGAAATTTAAATAAAAGTCATTTAATGAGTTTGGAGAATACGATATTAAACAATTTTTATTTTTGAATTTTGGTAATTTTATTTTAATTTTAGTGCCACTACTTGTTTTTTATTCATTTTGAACGAAATCCACGATAAATTTTTATTTATTTGCAATACTTATATGCAAACTTCAGTTATGTATCAAAACAATTGACAGTTTGAAATTTAGTTATGAATATATTCCCGATATTGATTTTGGTGCATACCACTTCCAAAGTAATTGAAATGGTTTAGAAACATTCCAGGATGAAACAGCAATTGGCCAATGTATATCAGACATATGTTACCATGAACGTACAATTGTTTGTTGATCATTATCAAGTACAAATTGTACATATGACCAGTTTTAGAATCAATTTTATAATAAGCATTCATATCAGCACCAAAATAACTCCGATTTATCCATAAAATTTCAAACGTTGTGTTTTATCTATAGCAGCTGGAACAGATTCAAATGTATCATCAACAACAGCTGTTATAAGTAAATTAAATTTTTCATTAATAGCTAGCTAATGGTGAATTTATATCATATATAATTCATAATTTTTTTACATTCTTGATATGGATGGTTTGTTTATGCATATGTAATACGACATATTTTAGCTGTATATTCTTCATTAACTGTCCATCATACAGAATAATATAATGTACCATTACAATCCTGATTTTACAATACTCTGTCTACCTTCTTCATTCATTGATTTCCGATTGTATTTTCTTGTTTATCTGTTTTCTTTATTCCAATGAACAAGTTGTTTCAACTGAGTTGTTTCAAGCATCGATTAACCTTTAAGATCTATAATTTGTGAACAAAATTTTGGTTTTCTGTTTCAGTTTTCTGAAAAGTTTTGGAAGTACAAAATATTACCGTTATGTGTTGAAACCAGAGCTGATCACCTGCATAATTTTTCACCCCTGCGCGATATCGCGCAAGGGCAAAATAAAATTTATCCGCGTTGCAGTTTGCAGGTTACCAAAAAAATCTTTTGTTCTGCACAGGCAGAGGTTGAGGGTGAAAACTTCTGCACTGCCCTGCCCTGCAAGTTCACTGCAGGTGGACCCTAAGGCGAGGTATAACAATTTTCTTTCCTAGTGACCACTATCATTCTGTATTACACACTGATAATTATAGACTGTATCACCCGTTATGATTCACCATCCTTGTTCTATATTTTTCTCTTGCTGTTGTCGTTAAAGTCTTTTGTCATCTTCTATATACTATACGTAGTGCGCATAGTAAAAGAAACATTACATACAATAAGAACGAAATTCATTGTTTTTCTTTATTCTATATTTTTCGTTTAGTTTAGTTCAAACTGTATTCATTTAAGAAAGAGAAATAAGAATTCTACACAGATGCGGTTTGTTTGTTTGTAAAGAGCTTTTATTCGCAAGGGGAGGATGTCGGTTTGACCGCTTAGGTCCTGTCCGACTCACACGACAAAATTATACAGAAAACTAGTTTGATTAAACATATTAGACACATTTAAAAGATAAAAAGAAAAACAGTATATAATAACATATAATATATATCATATAACATACTATTAAAGCTTCGCAACAAAAAAAACACCCTAGAAAGATGCTGACATCTCTGTTATTTCTTTAATTACTACACATTGCAAAACTATACAACTTATCAAAGTAAGTATTTGGATCAGCTGAGAAAAACTTTACTAAACGTTTATTAGGTCTCCTCACTGGCAAACCTTGAATGTGAGAATTTTCGCGATAGTGGGTATACACCTCATTGATCACGTGCTTATTTTGAAGAACATTTCCTAAAAAGGATGACTCGTACTGCTGTATTCTATCTAGTCTTTTCATCAGACACTTACGATATTTTGATTCTAAAGTAGGTGAACAAAAGACTTCATGGAGATCTATTGTTGAACAGTGAAATAAACAAAAAATCATTCGTAAGCATCGCCTATAGAATGCATTGACACGATTTTTTGTTGAGACGCAAAATAAACAATATAACGTTGCTAATAAATACAGATGAGGCCATATATATGCATTAAAAAACTTCAGTTTAAGAGAAAAGAAGGAAGGAAATTGCCTATGAACATATTTTAGGATGCCATAAGAGCTCCTTTATTTAATGAACTGGGAGTCGAGCATGTAGCGAAACCTTAATTTTCCGCTTAAAAAGAAACCCAAATATTTATAAATTTTTGATTGTTTCAATAATTTTCCATCAAAAGTTATTTGTAATTGAGGACATTGAACCGTTCTGTGGTAGACAACTATTTCCGTTTTTTCTACGTTCGCTGGTTGATGCCAATCGTCTGTATACTTCTTTAGACGCGTCATGTCTTCATTTATGAGCTTTTCTATTTCTTTCACCTGATCGCGAAATTTAAGAAATATATTAGGGGGGTAGATGTTGGATAAATCATCAACATATAGGTGTGAAGCATCAGGACTACGATAAATCTGTGGCGAATGATAATGTGCAACTATGTACGTTGGTGGACCAAAGCAGCCACCCTGTGGAGCTCCTCTTTGAATGTTGATTTCTTCAGATAACACGGAGTCGTAATCAATCACGACTTTCCGGTTTGTGAAGTAGTTTACAATTCAGAAAAGATATGCATAAGGACAGTTCAATCGATGCAGTTTTAATAGCAGCCCTTGATGCCATAGCATATCAAAAGCTTGCTTAAAATCTACAAAAACAACAGGAGTGAAGGTATTATATCTTTGCGATTGTGTCACTTGTTCCAACAAAAAATTAACTCGCGATGTTGTTGACAGATGCCTTCTACACCCTGATTGTTCATCGGATAGTATGCTCATTTTTTCCAGCCATGAGTTAAAGCGTAATAAAAATAGACGCTCATAAATTTTACTGAAGACTGGTAACAGTGATATGGGCCGAAGCTGGTTGGTTGTGGGAGACGGGTGATTAATTTTGTTAAAACATAATGTTCTTGACTTTTTCCAACTATCACCCCAATGTACTTTAGTGAATAATTTATTAAATGAATTGGCTAGTGTGTTATGATATTCGTCTGGTAGTCATTTAATCATTTTATTTGAAACACCATCAAAACCACATGAGTTTTTACTATTTGATTTCTTGATTACTTTTCTTATTTCATGACTAGTATATCTCAAATCAGAGTTAGAACACACGAGTTCGATGTCGTCTTTGTCAGCGTTAGATAATTTCTCCCAGAGTTTTGTCGCTTCGTTGTCAAGTTCATTTTTTGGGTCTAATATTGGCCTCGCATATCTGTTTGTGAAGTGGTCCTGAAGGCATGAGATGATCTCTTTTGATGATTTGTGTATCACATTGTTCTCAGTGATTGCGGAAAATTGGACTAATTTCTTTTTATTAATTGTTTTCACTGTCTTCCAGAAGGTGGAAGGGTTTGGGCATGCTATAGAAAACTGAATTTTACAGTCGTCATATTTCAGTCTACGCAGCAGTGCTAGAACTCGTACTTGCAGCATAAGTAGTATAGGTTGAGTACTACGTGTACCCAAAAACATATGTGGGTTCGACCTTCGCACATGTGCGGAATCATACCTGCAAAATTGGAAAATATTAATAATGGTCGTACTTTCTGGCTAAATTCTTCTATGAAAAGCAAAAGTATTTGACTAAACACGAGTTTCACTGCACAGAACACGTGTTGGTCTACTCAAATTTATAGCTTTGGTCTGAGAAACGTAGTTCACTAGGGGTGTAGGCCATCACAAAGTTCAGAGAAAGTGAAAATGCAGCATTTTAAAAATTTAATTTTTATGTCCGAAGGCACTTGTTATATAAATCGACATAGTCAGCCGTATACTACGCCACTTGGACTATCTGGCGCTAACTTCCGTTTTGGAGCATGTTCATAGATGGGTTACCGGGAGAGGCTGAAAGGATCCCAAAAACGACGAAAAAGGAACATCGCAAAATATAATCTTGTAGTATCTCAAATGAAACGGCAAAACTCAGAAAGTTCATATATACATGTATCAATGTCATCTGGCACATGCGCAAGCATATGTTGCGGAAAAGTGCTTGTTTGTGTTACAAAAAAGCCATTAGGTATTATCGGCGGCAAAATATAAGGCCGGTAGTTGTTTTTCGAATAACTCAAAGACGGGAAAAGATAGAGATTTGGGATTTCCAGCAATCGAAAGAAGACAGTTTTACCAATGTTTTCATAAGCAAAATCCTTTTCGAAAAATATTCGAAAGATGGGTAAACTAGTTCGGATCTCCGAATACTTAGATAGCAATCTATCAGTTTTTTTCATAGAAAACTACCCAGGTCGAACGATACGGTCCATATACGGACCGTCTACTGGACGCAGGAATACGGACCGTAACATCATTAAAATAGGACCGTATACGGCCGTATTTCCACAGTATACGACCCCGTAAACGGTACCGTTTCTGGGCACAGTAATACGGGGTCGTATACTGTGAAAATACGGTTTATCAGTTTTCTGCGTAGAGGAATCTTCCTAGAAGATTTAACTGCAAAATTTCGAAAAACATGTGAGAAGATGCAAAATTTTCCGGTGAGTCTTCTGATATTTTCAAAATTCTTATGAAATTTATTTTTGGATCAAGTCAAATATTTTTCTATTTTCAGTCTGTTGCAGTTCGACAACTCAGCAAACTCACCAATATTTTGAATGGGGCTCAAACGAGAAAAATGCTATCAGAGATTTAAATAGCAGGTTTGTAGAGAATTCCATTCTCTATCGAATGAGCCTAGAACCAACTCTTTGGACCACTGGAAAGTGCCTCAAAAACAAAGAACAAAAGTAGCCAGTTTTATCTGGGTCATCCGTTATATTGGCTTTATCACTTACTAATATGGTCTTAAACAAATAGTAAGAATGATTTTTCATCATCGCTGTCATAGCTATGACAGCGATGATGAAAAATCATTCTTACTATTTGTTTAAGACCATATTAGCAAGCGATAAGGCCAAAGTGAATATATATATTTATATACTATCTATAATTAAATAGCACAGTTAGTGTGTTTTTTGATGTGTTATATATAAGAGTTAATAAAAAGTAATCTTTTGGAAAAAATAAATAAAATGGAGAAGAAAAGATAGATTTTATATACTTTCTCTCTTATATAAACATCACAGAGGAGCGCTTTACATTATTCTACGAATGATCCGAATGAATCGTTTGATCCGATTGATTCGTTCATAGTTTTGACGGCTTCCCTCGGTCATACAACTGGTTCTTTCGGAACGCGAAAAGTTTAGTATTATTATTAGTTTTTCAGTAGGCTATTGATGAACACTACATAATAAGTTTTCAAGCCTCTATTAGATGTTGTAACTTGTTATGGCCGTAATGAGGTCGATTGCACATAATGTCACAGAACAGTCATCTGTTGCCATATCCATTCAGTTCACCCATTTCTTTTAACTGTTGATTTTTCACTATTTCCGTAACCAAGAAAAAGCATAACTGTGTCAAAATCCATCCAAAGGCTTCTGAATGCTGAAATATACACTGTTTTATCTGCAGTGTACTGTAAACTCAATAAATATTTTGAAAACGGACAGAAAATACTCTAAATCTTCGGAACTAAGAGAATATATTTTATAGCTCTGAAGTACAGAGCAGATTGAGCAGTTTAAACAGAGTATATCTTGATATTCTGAAGTAGTTTTGATGGATTTTGACTGAGGTATCAATTTCTTAATTTTTTACGAAAACAGCCAAAAATGGTTTGTTCTAGTATAGATTTTCAATACATTTTTTCATTTGGGTCTGAAAACTGACATTATCACAAGATTGAACGTAGCAGATAACCTATGCTTCCAATTATTTTTAGCTTTCGCAGACTCCATGATTACTAGACAGAAGCTGCCTCAGGAAACTATTTCTGCTGTCTGAACGATACGAGTTGACGGTCTAGAACCTACGTGAATATGCAGGCTGGATGCCGGTATATGTAGTATATTTTAGAACTACAGAGTTCTGCTGCAGTCATCGGAGTGGCCGTCTTCTCTTTCAAAGACATATGAGGTACACTACCTGAAAAACCAGGTTTTCAGTTGTCTAACGAATAGATAGTCGGAGTAAGTTCTTGGCTACAAAATGCTGAAAACCGTAGGTTATTATCCTTTGTCTGTCAACAGTTATTCAAAAAACATCCGAGTCCACTGAATTTTGAGCCAGATAATAATATCCATTTCAAAATGATGTAAGATATGATTATTATTTGAATAACTCGAGAAGAAAAGGCGCTGAAAAGTTCGGATTGTCACTATTGAGAAGAACACACTTGAAAATGTCATCTTATAACAGATAAGTTAGAAATTATTTTTTGAAAAACATTATTAAAACATTATTTATTTATTATTTTCAGCTTAAAACAGCTTGAAACAGTATCTAGATCTGCCTCTGACTGGTGTAGTTCATGTTATAGCAAGGCAGACAAAACAAAAAAATCACTCCGCGGCGGGGAATCGAACCCCGGTTTCCCGCGTGACAGGCGGGGATACTAACCACTATACTACCGCGGACACATTTCCTGTTTCACATATCGATTGTCTCCAATTCGGTCATTGTCTGACTGTCACTGAGCCCATGACAAGGCGTTCATGTATTCTGTGCTGCGCTTCTGTATGGGTTACAAGCTGGCCTGTTCTGAGATATGAGAAACTGACTATGAAAGTTTACGACAAGTTTGAAAATCAAGGCCTCGCTTGATTCTCAGTTTGATTTGAACACTCTGAGCTATCTACTCATATAAAAAATCACAATATTATCTCTTGAAGTTTCTAAACTATGATTTAGTTTTGTAAACATCACTAAAAATGGGTACTTAGAGAATAGATTTTTAAAACTTTTTTTAGTAAGAAAGATACAGTCAGGCCTTCTCATTCGAATGATAAAATCTTTCTTTTCGACTCATTCAAAAGACAGCTAAAGATTATTTTTTCGACAATAGCATGTGCGCATGTTATGTTTTTGTTTTGCTGACACAAAAGACATGTTCTTTGTATGACTCTTTTTTCTCTCGAATCTTTTTTTGCCATCATATTTGTTATCATATTAGGAATAAAAATAACAGATATAATTTGCCTTATTACTGATATTCTTTTTCTTCTGAGCTGCACTTTTTTGACGAAAAGAGACGAACAAAAACCTGTTTTCTCGTTCCTGCTTTTTTCGCTGTTTCACCTGAGTGACGTTATATATAAACCAGCTCGTACAAAATGAAACCTTAAATTTTTGGATTAAAATTTTATCGGTGCTCTATTAATCAACACATGTACAATATTGCTTCTGTATTGGTTTCATTCTTTGCTATCTTCATAAATGACACAAAGCTCATAGGACCATAGTTTAATAACGTCCGATCTAGATTTGGTACTTTCTCTATGTCAAATACTGTCTCTTTTATTCTAGAATAATCAGACGCTCCCCTTTCAATATTTGACGTACATCATTAACTGACATTAATTAATCAAGCAAAAGCGCTTCTCAATTTAATGTAACGCAATACTTTTTACCTGATGATTTATCTACAATAGTAACGACTCCAGATGAAATGAAAGAAAATGATGAGTTTAAATTGGAAAATGTAGTAGTTGATAACCATTGCTTGTTTAACTGTAAGTTTGTACATAACTATTAAAAACGCTCATTATTTACGAATATTTGTTATAATATATGCCACAACAGGCTGTTATTAAAACATCATCAGCACTGAATTTGAGAAATGCAGCAGTCAAATTTTATCAAAAAGATTTACCAAGACTAAGAATATTGAGTATGATAAAACGATTGACGTTCATAAAAATTAATAAAAATAACAAATAGTTTATAGGTATTGCTAATAAAGAAAAATATCTTCATGTTGTTTTGGGTGAAAAAAGCTCTCGATAAAAACGCGTTTTTTCGATTTCTTTATTTTCGAGCTTTTGACAACCAGTTGTTAAAATTTTTTTGTTAAGAAAATATGCATTAGATACGGACGCCACCATATTTCGAAAGCAACTTTCACCTTAATACCGTTTCGTAGATTCCAGATCTCTCAGTAACGAACAATCGCAGAGAGCTCGAGAAGGTCTCAAATTGAATAAATTATAAATATGAGATTACATAGTTTAGACTAGTTTTCGTATTGTTTCAAAGTTCTGTATGAATATAGCTGAATGTAACTTTTAAAGCCATTGCAGTTTTAAAGGACATTTTGAAGAACAATTTTAGTTTTATTGTCTTTACCATCTATGCATGCATGGTTCGATATGTATTGATATTCTCCTCATTGTGTAACTGTGAAGTTCTTTGTATAGTACGATTTTCTCTCCTCTTCTGTTCTCATCTCTATAAGTACTAACTGTTTTCATTAGTGTATAGTATGTAGTTATATCGAAGAGTTCTTTTAATACAAGAGTTCATTACATAACACAGTCCAATGTAAGTAAGACCAAATTAGGCTCGTCATCCCTAAATTTTTCATTTTTTTGTTTTAAACACATTCGGATTGCCCGTGATGTTCTACAAGCACTCAGACTATTCTGAATCCTAATGCCTGAGCCTATGATGCGTAACAGGTTAATTATTAATCGGTTGTATAAAAGCCTGCATACCTGAAAAAAACTTTTTTCCACGAGGAAAACAGCATTTTTATTAAATTTTAAGAGCTCAGTCGTACTCAGCGTGGTCAATTGCATATTCCTAGCAAATTTCTAAGATTTTAGTAATTATTTATGATCTGATGAAAAAAAATATTAGACTTAAAAGAATCGAGCCTAGAACAAATCGTAAAAGCGAGTCGGCCATTTTATAGAGAATTTCATCCTCTGTCGAAAGATATAGAAACTGAGATGCAACCTGACTTTTAAGTAAACAAAAAATTAACATTTTACGAATCTGTACCCGATTAAGTATATGACCATATAAAAGTTTTGTCTGTCATTTTTTAATAAATAGCAGCGCAGATATGATTTGGATGATTTCGTATTAGATTGCGAAAAATGATAAAGGAACACACAAAACTGGCACGCCAGAAGAGAGACGAGGAGAAAAAGAACGAGATAGAAAAACAAATTTACTTACAAGATCTAGAATAATAGATGATCTAACGCAATAAATGTAATGTGAAAGAAGTAAAAAACTGTCTACTATGAAAAGAATGTTATGTTAACAGAAAACTGAAAAACTATATACATCACTAGCGAAAGCGCTGCATCCAGAAACCGCAAAACTAACAGGTATTGTGTTCAGAAAAGTATATGTTTGCTCGTTATAGTGCCATTAGTAAAAAACATTTCAAACTCTTTTAACACAATTTTTCTTACATTATTATATTGATTGTATTCCAAAAAGAATGATGAATTTCTTGCTCCAGTAGATGTCCACATGCACAAGATACATTGTCGATGATCATCATGATCAGTGAGTTGACAGAAATCTAGTCGAAATCGTAAGAAATCGATTTCTAGCATTGTGCTAAAAAATGATGGAATTTTAGTGTTTAAAGTGGAGTTGTGTTGCATTTTATCATGAAAATCTCGGTAATTATTTAGCATGGAAATTCGAAGAAAGTTAAAGTAGTAGGGTATAGACAGAATTACACATTAGTCGACTGCGTTTTTGATCCTAATTCTGAATATAATATTTTTATTGCATAAAAACTAAGTTCTCATGGAGAAAATTAAGGATTCCGAGTAGATTTCTGACTTTTTCGCGTCTGATTTAACAAACAACGAAAACCGCTCTATAATTTTTTTCCATAGGCCTAATGGTTAAAGTGAAATAAAAGAAGTTGTTTTATTTGTATCTGTAGAGACTTGATGGCTCTACAAAATACGCAGGGCCATTCCAGCCGTTCTACTCAGGTTTTACGAATTCCGTCGGCATTTTAGTTTCCAGAAACGTTAAAGTCAATGTTTTATACAGAGTTTTGTATATTAAATCTGAAAAAAAGGAGTTTTACAATTTTAAAAGACATCGACTAGGGCATTTTTGAAAAATTCACCTATTGTTGCGTATTCTTAATAGAGTAGTATTTTTGATTTCTTTCTCCCAAAAGTGAGTGTTAAAAATTTGAACTTGATCTTTTCCTACGCAACTCGACGAGATCTATGAAGCCGTACCAAAGAAAACGAAAAGAATTTTGCTTAAATTTCGCATTACCTAAAAAACCACCTAAAAAACTTTTTATCATTCTTTATGTGAGTTGATAAATAATTCCATAATTTGATGGTTGAGCGAATAAATGTTTATTCAAGATATTGACATCCATGTTTAGAAGGAAAAAGCTGATTTTAATTTGATTACGTCAAATGTGAGAGTGACCGGTTAGGATGGTAATATGTGTTGCATATAGAATTTACGCTTCATAATTTTGCAAAACGCAGAGATGATGAATTTCAAAACGATTGCTTGGCTTGAGATATGGAAGTGTTTTAAAGTAAGCAAAGACTGAGAATACTCAGAGAAGTTTTACATTTTCTAGTTCTTTTGACCTCTCAGAGAAAGAGAATTTTCTCCGCTATGATTAAAAGATTGAGAGAATACTAACACGGATAGAGCCTGCAGACTAGCTAGATAAAAACAGTAAGAATCATACGTTATTTGTACGTAAAAT
>CAJNOQ010004047.1:0-18480 GCA_905250885.1 Didymodactylos carnosus | reverse complement strand
ATAAACAGATTGATTTAACCGTGTGTCTGGATAGAAGGTTGAAGTGGTCTGTGTGTTTATACGTCTTTAGTTTGTAGTGTTTTCATATATTTTATATTGTTTGTATATAGAAAAAACTGATGATCAAACAATTTTTTTGTAAACTCGTTGTCGAATATAAACGTTTTGAAGAATGTTAGAGACAATTCATTCCTACAATTCATATCCATCCTTGAATACTATTGAAATGTGAAATGAGTATTTCAAGTTAAGATAAGATTTTTGGATAGCCAAGAATACTTGTCTTCATTTCAGATAACTTATTTCACTTCACCTTACTTGCTTTTGTTTAATCAGCATCAAATAAAAGTTATTCATTGATTCATTTGATTATCAATAATTTGTTTATTTATCACCTCTTTCTGAATAAAAATTATCCACTATTTACAAAAATCAACCTCAAAACGCTTTTAGTAGGAATTATTTTCTATTTCTGGGGAAAAAATAAATAAATGAATTCTCTACGGAGATCATTTTTGAACATCATCTATTTCTTTTTTCAAGGTGAATTTCTTCTGCTTGATGGTACATTTCGGGAACAGAAATGCCTAATGAGAGGTATACCATCTTTAGAAAATTCTTTCTTATTACTACCTGTCTCTATCTCTCTCTTTCTCTTAGCCAGATGAAATATAACTGGTATTTAATGATCTATGTAATGCTTTTCAAATGTATAACCCAAAACTGGCTTTTTTAGCATCCCGTTAAGAAACTACCAATGAACGATTAGTTTATTGTCTGTTATGTAATTGTTGATACGAACCGGAGAAAAGGGCATTTAGTATGCAATAAAATGCTGAAAAAAGGCAGTTGACAGCCACTGTTTCTTGCCAATTTTTTGGCTGTTATAATGGCAAAAACAGGCATTTGACTATGCATCCTAAAATATAAAATAACTGTTACAGTTAAATGGCTGTTAACAGGTCATTCGTCAGTTGCAAATTGTACAGCAAAAAAACTGACATTTAAAATGGCTGTTTCATTTATCCTTTTATATTTTGCAGTCATGAGTGGTATATATATATAGACCACTGAAATTTCGAAGAAATGTGTAGGTTTTCGTGTCTTTCTCAATTTCACAAGTCATCGAAGCTTGGTATGCTGGTACGAAAGCAGTAGCTGGTTCTGATGTTAGTGATGAGCCAAAGAACCAAAAGTCTTAAACATTTTTGAAATCGCTATATTTGAGGTACTAATAAAAAAACATTAATCAAAGAAAACACTCAAACAATTGACTGTTAATAACCACTAATAATGCAAAAGCGGTCATTGCATGGTGCTATTAACTGCCTATTTCCAGTTGGTTAAAAAAATGCCACTTTAAGAAATTAAAACGTTCCTATTTATAATGTGCAAAAATGGTCAAAACACAGATAGTACCAATTGTCTAAAAAATGCCATTTAATGCCTGTTTTATTAGCTACTAACTAGCATTCGATAGACAATTAACCACATTGTTTTCGACCTCCTGAGTATCCATTCACTTGCACATTTTCTTTTAGAGACAAAAAGACATTTAAAAAATTAAATTTCTTTCAGTTTTCATCATGAGAATGCAAAATTCGAGTTTCTAGTTTAGGTAATTTTTGCATATGTTTCTGGAACTTCTTTACAAAAAGTCAATGAAAATTCATTTTCCCATCATCTCAAATATAGTAAAAAAAAAGGATGATAGAAAAGTATATACTCGATAGCTTAATGGGAAGAGCAAAAAGAAAGAAATTCTTGGGCCTTGTGTTCACTCGATTCCTGCTCGAGTCATTATACTTTTTTGCTTCTTTTTGTTTCCTTCTCTTAAAAACTTTCCAAAAACTGTTTGGCTTTCCGACTGACGCTACTCCGAGCAAGTTTTGGTGGAAACATATTCAATCGACTATCCTCTATCCAAAAATGTCGTTTTTATCGACTCTAGTCCTATTTAAAATTTTGACATATCGGTGATATGTCTCTCTTTCACCTGTAAACAAAATGCATACCTGTAACATCCGCCCTTGATACGCCCTTGGAGGCTTTGTTTTGTACTTCTGATGCCCAAAGAATATAATACGATGCTCTTTGCACTGAAGATGATGCTTAAATCGTTTATTAAAATTATTTGCTGTATTACCCATAGCAGTATGAAAAGCATAACGATTATTTTAAACATTATTAACAGAAGCGAGACTACAAACGATGATGTCTTATATGGGCACATCCCAAGTAGAAATTGGAAAGACATGATCACTTTTATATCGACTTCGTCGTATATTAATCAAAAGTGAGAGTACGGTTGATTTTCGATAGTGAAAATTTTCTAGATTGCTCATCAACAGCTCGTCTGTCAAAAGATTTCGCATACTTACGACATTAATTATTCATTGCTTCTAGATGTATGCTTTCTCATGTTGCGACAGCTTGTTAGCTTTATTATTCATTGCGTATTATTTTTGGAAAACAAAATCGTATGCTACACAGATAGCTCCTATTTTAGTAACGGATAGTCAAAAGTGGCCTGAGCTGTTTCAATATATTTTCCAGACAGAAATGATTTGCAAGCGCATTTATGCGCTAAACACATCACTGCAAGATTTCTCGGTAACGAAACATCTTGAAGAGCTATAGAAGGTCTTAAAATGTTGGAAACACATGTGCCTAGAAACTAATAGAGCTCGATTTTCTATTTTCGGTCTAGACTTGTGGTCAGACAACATCTTTATGCAAGTTAATGAGACCTTTTTGGATTTTTGCCTTTTGGCTCTTACCATTATTTGCGAAACTAAAATATCAAAAATCTGGCTCTATTATCCTCTAGTCACGTGTGTTTTCGTCATTTTATGACCTTCTCGAGCTCTTCGAGGTATTTAGTTACCGAGAAATCTTGCGGCAACGAACAGCCCCATTTTGACCCCTAATTGAGCGACATCTCTGAAACGGTGATAGATGACTGCGCAAACATTTTACAGAAAGAGTACAATCATAAGGCCAGCATTGCCTGAAAGTTTGGTTGAGATCTAACTCATGGTTATCAAGATGCGTTTTTGACTTGGGGAGGGGGGACTTAAGTGGTTATTTTCTAAAGATTGATCGTTTCTCTGATGCATTGCTTTATGACAGAAATTTAGTAGAAAAAATTGAAGAGAAAAAAACACTTACACAACAAAGAGGCGAACTACATGTAAGTATTATGCTTCATCCAATTTTTTTGACATAATTCTTTTACTTTGGGTCATCTTCAGGCTGTTCAACGCTGCTTACAAACAATAATTAATCATAAAAGTTCATCCACTGTGATTTACACAACAGAATAGGTGATAAATGGTAATTAAAACGTATTCTGTAACCACGGCTGAATATATTTCATATTCTTATTTTAACTTTAAGCAAACACTACGATTATTTTTCGTTTTTTCCTATAATATATACTTTGTCTTCGTAAAATTTATTATTTACAATCAAAAGTTAGACGTTTCGATTACAACGTGCAATCTTCTTCAGTATAACATAAAACAAATTAAAATAAAATTCGTATAAAATTAATACAACAAAATGTGTATATACAAAAGCAATTCTCGTTTAGAATGTAGTCATCAACCCTTTCGTTCATATAACAAACGTCATCTTAGACGTGATATATTTACGTCGCATATATTTTATTTTATTTTAATCTAGGTCCACTAAAATAAAATAAAACACATAGTCGAATTTTCTTCAACTCTTTCGTCGTTCTAGTTTAGTCAAGTGAGAGTGAAATAGAAAAAGAAAACGTTAAAGTAGAAGTATAATACATATTTCAAGAATAAGAATGGTCACATTACAGTTTTAACATCTACTGTACACACTACATTTTAAGCGAGAATTGCTTTTGTAGATACACATTTTGTTGTATTAATTTTATACGAATTTTATTTTAATTTGTTTTATGTTATACTGAAGAAGATTGCACGTTGTAATCGAAACGTCTAACTGTTGATTGTAAATAATAAATTTTACGAAGACAAAGTATATATTATAGGAAAAAACGAAAAATATAAGTTATCCGACTTCGTATATCAACAGAGGCCCTATTCTAATTAAAATGACTACGATTATTGTGCTAACGAAGATATTATTGAATTAACTGTTTGTTTCTAACAGTGTGTTAAAGTAACATTTGTAAGTCTCGTAATCTAAGTTATAACTTATTCTTTTATAGATATCTTTAATTTATTTTTTCCGTACTCGTAGTTCAGAGAAAAATCAGTCGTAATGAAAGTGAACAAGCCGCAGAAGCGCAAGATATGGCGTATGAACATTTGGTACACAGAGGACGCTGGTAATTTGAACAAAAAAAGAAAACCTTCAGAGGCAGAACCGTTGTCTTCCAAACAACAGAATGTCTTTTTCTAAGTTTAACTTTTTGTGATTTGCCATCTTTTTCTTTATTGGTGAAAAACTCATTATGTAGCATTTTTCTTATTGTGTTGTTAATTATTTTGCTTATTTTTATATTTGTCAGTGAAATGGAAATACTTTCATAAGTTTACTATTTTTCTATATTTTGTTGTATTTAAATAAAACGATTAATTAAAGAATTTGTGAATGTTGAGATAATTTATATGTATTAGTCTATCGATGATTACAACTAAGTTTATTGCTTGCCACTGTAGTGAGTCTGTTAATGGATTGAATATACCCATAAGAACTCTGACCTTTTTAGTTATAAATCAGTGTAAAACGTTGACTCATAAAAGGAGCAAAGAATGGTAGTCGAAAACTACGGACTGTTGTCACTGATTCACCGACTACTCCGCGAACGGGAAACGGGAAAGATCAGCGAAAGTATTAATATTTCAGAATTTGGAAGCAAAAGTCAAAATTGTGATTCTTGCAAAATGCCCAGAACAATATATTGTATATATTGTATATAATGTATACAATGTATGTTTGTAAACTGACATGGAGTTATGTATAGTCATGCCTGCAAATATGAATCTATATAAACCAAAAGCAAGTTTGGATGTAGATGGTTTCTCATATATAAAAGATCGCTGTACGAATGAAAAAACATATTTTATTAACCATTTTTCTCAAAATTGTCACTCGTCTTCATACATGATTACAATGATATATTACTAGCGATAGAATCAAGTTGTTTTAAAACATATGCATGCGGATTAGAGATAATATTTAACAAACGTTTTTCAAAACGTTCGTTTCTTTTACTTTTCAATTTGGGTGCTTGATCAGCATTAATGTGTAAAATGTCCATATGTGTCGCATTTTCTTCTTCAATTAGCTTCTCTAGGAAGCACCAAAGTGTTGGATGCGAATACTGAAAAACCGAGCCGATTCGACGATGATAAGCTTCCGCAACGTTGTTTGTTCTCATGACCGCCTCCGTTGTCCGATGGTACATATTCCAAAAATCAATACCAAACTTGGGCTGCCGTCTTGTTTGATTCGGTCGAAGTCGTCCTAAAAAAAGTACATACTTTCGTAAACCGTGAAACTATAATCATAAACACCCACGACTACATACCAATATATGTTTCTTCAAAATAATCAATAATATCTTCATAATCATCGCCAAGACTTGAGGATAACGTTCAAATGCATTTATAACAACATCTGGGTGGATGAAGGCTAATGCGGCAATTTTGTGAATATTATGCGCAAATATGGAGTCGTTTTAATATTGAGTTTGATAACGAAGTGACTAAATGTTATTATCAATAGATAAGATTAAGAATATAACGTGTCATTTCTGTAGATAGTTGAATGCGGTGTAAAATAGGGGGTAAAAATTCTTTAAAAATGTACTTTTAGAAAATTGTTTCATTGTTTGGACCTAACGGTAGTGGAATTTTCACGGACGTACGTGCACTACTGGTCTTTTCCTATTATGTTTCTGCTTCTAAGGATGTTGATAAGCCCAGTGATAGTGCAACTAATTGTGCATTTCGTATTGGTGATGCGTTCCAAACATTCGAGGAATTTACGTCGAAATTAATTTCATGAATTCACAGTCATCATTATCATTGTCGGAGTGATGAGTCGGCGAGTCAGTCACGACTGACAGCCGACAGTCACCACCGCCCATCATCATCTTTTTCAAAACGAGAGAGAGAGCTGAGCTCAACGGCCGCTCCATCTCGGCATTCACCGCCATCCGAACGTATACGTCCGGCGAGCTCGACAGCAGCCATGCCTGTCAGGTACGAACGTCAGCAACGAAAAATGTTGCTAAATCGAAAACGGTGCGAACGCCAAAAGCGAATAGTAACGGCGGCAAAAATGATGTACATGTTATGCTATGCCATGTCTAACATTAATGGCAATTTATCTTTGGGTATGGTTATATGTACTACGTGAAACAGCAACATCAATCTTCATATCGTGAAGTACAAGTGAAATTCGGAATTCAATAGATCATCACAGTGGCGGGTAAAACGAGTAAAACTCATATTCTCTCCTGATATATACGCAACAGAAACATAGATTTTTATTTGACTTCATGAGAAAAGGTGAACAGAACAGCAGTTATGTATGTATGTTGCGGACAAAATTAGAAAGTGGGGTGGGTTTTGAACTCAGCCCTCGATGGGCTGTTTTACCGTCCCGAGTTCAAATCCACCCCCCTTAAATCTGTACACAACAAATCTTGAGATGATAAATGGGTTGCGCAAAGTCTAAAAATCCTATGGTTCCGCTCCTCGTTGTAATGGCAAAGCGGTTCATCGGTTCAAGCTTACGGGAATCCATCGACATTAGAAACCAAATAAATCATATCCCCTCTATATGCTGGGGTCTATTCTTCCTGGAATTTGAGTAGGAAAAGCAAATTATAAGGATAAGTGCCTGAGTTAGTTTAGTGTTTTTACTTTCGTAAGGCGCGTTATATTAAAGAGAGAAGAGGGCTGAAGGCTAGATCTGAAAACTTCCCTTTTTTTAACCTGGGATAACAATTCAATCTAACATTAGAGGTGGTAAAGGATACCTCCTATGAGTGCAAAGAATTCAACTCTATTTCCCAGAAATCCTACCTTCAAGAATGGGAGAAAGCCAATTTTCCCATCTCTATATATACAATACTTGTTGGGTCCGCCTGAGGCCTTTAGCTATGGATTCCCTACTCTTTCCTAATGGTATTTGATTTTATCGGGGATTTTATCTTCTTCCAAGGATTTTGCTATGCCTAAACACGTACGCTCATTTAAATTCTTAATTATGTTCATAGGTGGTGATATGCCAGAAATCCTTAAAGGACAATAGCTGGATTCTTCTAAGGTGTAGGATATGTAAATATCTGACTACCCTATAAATATAAGAATGTGGACTCTTAGAGTTTAAACTTAGGGATTTAAGAGGATAGGAGAATAAGAAGGGATATCGAAGGAAGATTAGAAGTGACTTTTCTTGATCTAAAGGAAACACATAACCTCTTCTCTACTATATTTTACTAAGCTAACTTTAAGGATGCCCCCACCTAAAAACCAGAGTTATTTATCTTAACCTAAAGTAAGACCACCTCTCTATCTTCTACCCCCACCTTGCAAGTCCTCCCCCCCTCAAGAGAGGAGGGTGACTACGCTATTAACCTATGTGAAATTCTATTAATGAAGGACTCGCTGGTTATATTAATCATATAAGGGGGATGAGAATAGGGAGGAGAGAGAAAATGATAAATAGAAAAAAAAAGAGAAAATATTAATCTTAATTATTAATATTAAATATTAATTTTACGTGTTTAGCGAGTTTTGAATAATAACGCGCAAGAACCTGCGAGTGTGTAAAAATAAACCGCAGGAACACGCGTATAAAGCCTTTGTTTCCACGGCAATATGCGTTTCCTGCGGTTTATTTTTACACACTCGCAGGTTCTTGCGCGTTATTATTCAAAACTCGCTAAACACGTAAAATTTTTCGTAAATAGAGTTTCCTGCGCTTTTCTGAAATGACTATGACTGACTGGGGATTGTCTTTCTACTTCAGTAAGTTGGTTTGAAAAAATGTTTTTTCATACTACCGAAACTCATTCTGATTGTTTTTCGGATTGACATTTTCTGTTTTGGTTGTATGTGTACAGTGAAAATGCTGAAAGAATCATTCCCGGTTTTAAGTGTTTCGGTGAATGTTGCTTACGTTCGTTTCTCAATTATCTCGGTTTAGTGGCATTATTAATTCTATTCAGATTCGGCGTATATACGGAAAAACGACGGCAGTCTCGAGAAAAATATAATTCAAAAAGCGATGGATGTGGTTGCGTGGTCACGTAGTGTTGTCCATGTTGTGCCATGTTTTATTATGCGGAGATGACTTATTTATGTTATCCAAACGAACTGATTTCTGACGCCATCTCTCTCCGGAGTACAGAAAAAGTTTGCTTAGTTTATTGTCCCTCTTCGTTAGTAGGTATTTCAAGTAATCTATTTGGATATTTTCCTTCTCGTGGTTAAAAGTCAGTTTGCTATTTCTCTTCCTTATGATTAGCTTGTCCATGAAATATCTAACAGGCATTTTTCACTATTTTGTGCACAGAAAGATGAAGAAGGAAAAGGAAAAGCGAGAAATATACAAGTAGCGTTCATCTACGATTCGTCTCCTCCTCTAACTTTAGTTTTGTTTAGAACGACATATCACTGAGGTTAGGTCCATCCGAAATATCGCACGTTTAGAAAACTTTTCACTTTGTCTTCATCGTTCATGAAGTATAACACCGTTTAGTCAAATAAATAAATCATTGGATTTACATAGGTCTATTCTAGAAACGACACATTCCTAGTGACTCACTGGTCACGCTCTAGGGATTTCTCAGCAAGAATATACAACATATTGACTGTTTTGATTTGCGTCTGCAGAAGTGTATAGGTGAAAATTTAGACACGAACACCTTGTTTTAGATTAATTTTTTGTTTTTTAGATAAGTGTAGCGGCTGCCGCTGGAGACTCGTCGGCGTTAAGTCGTCGATTCAGTTAACTTTTCAGCCGAGTGACTCATCCACTGGACGAGGTTCACTAGGTAGCTCAGGTGAGAAAGAATTTTGGAAAGTAAGTGGTAGTTTTTCTTATATAAAATAAATTTCAATTTGATAAAAAATCGATGAAAAAAAGCTAAATTACGCTTAAGATTAAGCGTAGAAGTCAATTAATTCGGTTTTGGAAACTCCCTGAGAAATCCTTAGAACTCTCTAAACCCCCAGGGGAAGCCGGTAGGTGATTCTCTCGGGATTTTTTCAGGGAAAGTAGACTAGGCGGCTTGTCCTAAGGTAACGCTGTGACACTTTTGACACAGCAGTTTGCATTTTTCTCGAAAACTGCAGGAGCTAGAAAGTTTGTTCTGTACTATATGACGCAGCTCACCAAAGTCTACGTACAACATAAAAATTAAGATTTTCTGTTCAAGACTTGAGCTTTCAGAAAGATTTTTTGGCAAGTAACTCTGTGACAGAAAAGGTCCCTGTATAGAACTCCTGATACAGCTCTGATTTCCTGCGAATTGAGCTGTGCATCTGAAAAGTTTCTAGAGGCAAGTTTGTAGAGAAGACCCGACGGAATTTCTTTTGGTAAAAAGAACGTTCTTGCAAACCCTTCCATACGCCTAGAAAAGTCAATTTTGTAAAGTAATGCTGTGACACACTTTTGTCGCGCCATTTTTAGGCACTAAACGTTGTTCAAAAACTTTATACTTATAGCCAGCATAGTTCTAGTTTCCTGAAAAGACTCTAGTTGAAAATAAAGTTCAGAAAATCCTCTGAGGCTTTCAGACCAAGGCGGAAGTTGAAACGTTCGAGCAGCCACTGTGTCTCGACTGAAAAATACATCACAAAACAAAATGAGCCATGTTTTAGAGAATTGAATTTTCTACTCAATGGTATGTTTTTAAAACCTTTGAACCAAATGTCTATGTCAGAAAATTGAAATTAAAATTTTTATATTGAAAATTAATTTTTTCTTCAAAAAAAAGTCAGATTCGTGATCAGCATGAAAGCTGCGTCTAGTGATGTGCCCGCAGCGATTTTCCGATGAAAAAAATTCCAAAAAACCTTGATCAACGAAGTGTCGCGTTACGTGGACAAGCCGTATCGTTGTTTTGTATGGTATTTTGATATTTACAAGATTGAAGATACATCATTTACGAGAAATAAATTTAAATTGCACTGCGGCGCTCATAGCTGGAATATGGATTACATTGTTCCTTTAGTTCCACATAAACTTCGTCACTTGGTAGCTTTTTCAATTCAGATGGCGGGTTTCGAGCGACATCTACCTTGTATCTTTGACAAAAGTGTTTGTTACTAGCACTCTTTTTCTGTGCTCGATGTTTTATTTTATTTTCTTTCTTTGAATAACATTTCTTTCTCTTCTGCATTAATATGTTGCTTATGTGATTGTTCGGCCCATGAACTATTATTCCATATTTTGCCATATTCAATGTTTTACGGATAAACAGAACGCAAAAGTATACTGTTATCTTCGAAAAAATGGATACTTAAGTCAACCAGTATAAATAAGTAGATTAGAGAGTTGAACTCACACCATTGTTAGTAAGTAGAAAAAGTAAGTAGAGCAAACTATGAGCTTTCGATTGGCATATAAATAAACTGTTTATCTGTTCGATAAATATCAAAATAGGTATGAAAAAAGTAACCGTACGAACACCTATTGAGTGAAAAAAAACTGATCCACGGTAAGAAACTTGTATCGTTTGATAGAAGGAGGTGAGATAAAAATCTGCTAGTAACAATGAATAAACCTGAAACCTGGGGCTATCAAGTATGAAAAACTTTTTCCTTTCTTTCTTCACAAGGTAATTTTTAAAATATTCTTTTACAGAGAAAAATTGAAAAAATTCGAAAGGTGCCAAAGAACGAGAATCGAACCCATTTCAAATTTTCTCGAAGGTATCCGGAATGAAAGAGTATGTGCTCTAAGCCCCCAGTTTCCCTTCGAAGTTAATATCTGTAAAAAAATCGATCACCTTTGAACAATATCTCCGCAAACCCATTGTTATGTGTTTTTGTTACTTTTCTTGGAATAAAATAAGTTTGAAGGAAAGTTTTATATACCATTCGATACATTTTTACACGGCGAACAAAACTGTCTATTGCTCAATTGTCATGTACACTGCGAACACCGACTTTTTTGAATATTCTTTTGTTCACAAAATGAGATGCTGATCGAGTTTCTACGATGTTCTGTCAAAAAGTGCCATAGAAAGTACGATACAGATCGAAAATTCGGGATTAAAGTAAAAGTTTTCGATGAACATTACGCATTTTAGTTTATCAAAAATTTTCACCTTAATCTCGAATTTTCGATCTGTATCGTATTTTCTATGGCACTTTTCGACAGAATATTGTACCCATGAGGGTAATTTTCGTTGAAAACTTGCGATATATCGAGATATTATGCCAAATGTGCTGAAATATCGCGATATGAGCAGCTCTGTCGCGATATAAACGTTATTGCAGTTTATCGCAGTCTCTCTATATAACGCAATAGACGAAACTATCGCGGTATACAAGTCATTTAGCGTTGTGAATACCTGTAAGTCAATAAATGCGATAAATATTTATCGGACTTTATCTTGATAAAGTATAATCGTTATCTGTGTGATCTTTATCTTTGAAAACAAAACTATCGCGATAAACTCCAATAGATTTTTATCGACTATTATCGTGATAAAAGAGTCATCTCGACAAAAAGCTAAAAGTATCGCGCTTAAATTTTTATCCCGATGAATCTTTTTCCCGTGTTTTATAAAAGAAATCTTTTATATCGAACAATCAAAAGACTCTCTTTTGTCATATAAAAATATCACAATTGAGTTTCTAGTTATAGTATTTGTGTTTTTTTCAAGGGGCATGTGTATATTATGTTTTGGTATGTTTTCTCTTTGTCAGAGATTCTTTTTCCCTCTTTTTAAACAAGAAAATTTCTGCTCCAGTTTGAATTGGCAGTGTACTCCATTTCTTTTCGAATTTGTTTTCTCGCTATTTATTGATTGAACATTACCCTATAAAAAAAATTCCAGTGCGGCACTGGTAAAAATCAGTGCGCACCGGCACGCATGGCTTGCTATCGGTCACTGACACTGGCTGGCACCGCTGCGGACCCTTGCCCAGCACGTGCCGATATATTTCTGCTGAAAGAGTGCCGCACTGGTAAAAATCAGTGCCGCATGTGTGCTCCACTGGCAAAAATCGGTGCCGCACTGATAATTTATTTAATCAATTTAATTAGTTCTTTATTTTGGTTGTTTATGCTGAATTTTGTATTAGAGCGTGGCACTGATCAGTACCACATCGACATGCCAAAACCATGCGGCATTGTCATGACACTTCTCTTATGAGAAGGAAAAGGTGAAGTCAGAAAGACATTCGAAATAGAAAGTAGATTGTAAGAAAAAAAAGAAAGAAGTAGACTGTAGCGTCAATATAGAAAGAAATTGACAAAACAAAATGGTGATTGAAAACAAAACTTCGGCACTGGTGCGAGATTTTTACATTCTTTCTGGCACCGATGCGCATCGGAAGAAAACTTTTTGGAAATACGAACTGCCCCATTTAGACTACCGTTGTGGTTACCAGAGATCGAAACGAGCCAACTTTTTTTGTTTTACGCTTGCGCTCGGTCTGACTCAACTTAGTTTTCGAAAATCTTGGCTTAACTCGGTTCGACAGAAACAATATGTTGCTCGACTCGACTCAAGTGCAGGTTCAGTTTTTTTAGAAAAAAGGATTTTTTTTTCACAAAATGCACTTTTTCAGCAATAAAAAGTCAATTCAGCAATAGCTTTGAATTTATCATTGTCTGTTTTCTTTTGTCTTGAAAATGCAGACGTTTACGAACTTGTGGCGGACACATCTTTGCTTGTATTATTTACGATTTTATATTCGTCTTTTCCATTTATTAACAATGGTCTAATTTCAGAAGAATGGAAACTTTGTGGGGAAGAAGATGATGATGGTGTAGACTAATTGTCGGACGCCTTCTTTTCTACGGAAACAACTCGTTCCAGTCTTCCTTAAGTAATGGAAAAGCGCTTCTAATGTGAGAGGCAGAATGGATGGGAGACCACAAATGTTGGTCGAGATCGCTAACAGCTAGATTTGTCGCTCTCCACATTTTGTACAATTTGTTGAATTAAGTTTTCCTTTCCGGACTCGGCTTGATTATGTTGTTTTAAAAGAAATGAATCGACGAATATTCGGCTCGTTTCGGTGTCTGGTAGCTACATGTCGCAAACAAATAAAAATTGACTCATAAAATCTCCTCACTATATTTTGACATGGCCACCGTTCCCGAAACTTTTTGTCAAGATGTGACTTATGATCGCTAAGATAAGTTTCTAATAAGGGGACCAATCGAAATTCTAACAAACATAAGACGCAGCTAATACAAAATTGTCTCGATCACAATCCAACTTTTGAGCAGTAAAAATCTCATATTTGGGATCAGGATCAAAAAACGAATTGATTCATGTGTATTTCGAAATTTTTTAGTTGATTATCATTTTTGGGTGAAAATCTCGATAATTTTTCAACGTGAAAATTCGAAAAACATTAAAGTGCTCGCATAGGATAGAGATCAGTCGATTCATTTTTAGATCCTGAACCCAAATATAAGATTTTTATTATAAAGCATTTATCCCCATGGCTCTTGAAGACCCGGTCTTCTGGAAAACCAGTTTTTCAGAAATTCTAAAAATATAACCAGAACGTTTCTTAATAAGGCATGATTGTAGGCCGCAAATATCTGATTAAATTGAGACGTCTACCAGCTCTACACAAGCTTTCTCTGCAAAGTTATAGAATTAACAAGAAAAGTCCTAAAAGCTACAGAAATAAGACGAAATTAATTTAGGGCTTTTGTTGTAAATTCTATAACTTTGCAAAGAAGGCTCGTGTAGAGCTGGTAGACGTCTCATTTTAATCAGAAATTTACGGGCTACAATCATGCCTAGACCTGTAACAGTTCCAGCTCATAAGTTCAGCTCATTTGAGCGAAAGAACTGTTGAACAGTTCTTTTGAAAGGAGCTGATATGTTTGAACAGCTCTTTTGAAAGGAGCTGATATGTTGGAACAGCTCTTTTGAAATTTTGTGAAATTTTGTGAAATTTTTTCAACGACTACTGCTAAAGCTTTCACGCTGAAGCAAGAGCTTGCTCTTCTGTTCATTTTTTGGAAAGTGATTCCCAAAAAAGAACACTTTGCTCTTGGACTCCTGGACTTCAGGAGCGCCCAGTGCTTCGAGTTGAGCAAGCTCTTGCTTCAGCATGAAAGCTTTAACAGTAGTCGTTGAAAAAATTTCAAAAAATTTCAATTTTTAAAATTTCAGAAGAGCTGTTCAAACATATCAGCTCCTTTCAAAGAGCTGTTCCAACATATCAACTCCTTTCAAAAGAACTTTTCAACAGTTCCTATGATAGGAGCTGATATGGAACTGTCATACCCCTAATCATGCCTTATTAAGAAACGTTTTGGTATATTTTTAGAGTTTCTGGAAAATTGCTTTTCCAGAAAACCGGATCTTCGAGAGTCATGGGGATAAATCCTTTTAGGCTTGTTACTATCTCGATATAGGCTATCGATCGGTGTCTGTTTGAAAGAAATCGGAGTTGGACAGCTGGAAATGTTCCCTCGTGAGATGCAAATAACGCCTTCAACCCATAACAGAAAAAATTAGACAGATTTACAAAATGACTCCCCTTATTTCTCATTGCTCCTGTTGGACGTCCATGGTGGACAGGCGTTTATGTCCGAAATGGATCTAATACTAGTTTTTAATTCAGTTTGTAATACTGAATAAGAAAAAAATAATTTGAATGTTCCGACGAAAAACTTAAGTCGATAAATCTAACTTTGGTTAGATGACATCATCGTTTTTTCGATTTTTTGATATGGGAAAAAACATTTGAAAAAATCGAAAACTACATACGTAACTACAATACGTAATCAGTTCGAAAAACTCTATCAAATGGTGTATAATAAGTTAAGATAAACAAAAATTTTACTTCATTTTTGTATTAATTGTGTCTTAACTCGGTATATAATTCTCTGAAAATATGAATAAAATTTTCGTTTTCTTTCAGATTATACAAAAGAAATGATTTTATCAGTTTTATTATCATCAATTGTAATATTGATAATTGCAATCTATTTCTATATAAAATGGAAATATTATACAGTACATGGTACAATTCCTGGTCTAGAACCAGAATTTTTATCTGGTAATCTTCGTCAACTTGGCGTTGTTTCATCAAATAGAGAATTAATTGATTCATATGGTTATGCTTGTGAAAAAATGCAAAAAGTCTATGGAGATATATTTCAACTTTGGATTGGTATTAATCATTATTATGTATTTTGTCGTCCTGATCATGCTCAAGAGATTTATACTCATCGTAATATATTTGACCTTGCTAAAATTCGTACAAAAACATTTGGTTTAATAAGTGAACATGCACTAGTTACACTTATTGGTCCAGAATATAAACGACATGCAAAAGCTGTTTTACCAATGTTAAAAAAAAATAAATTTATACCACAAATTCCTATTATGACAAATTGTGTTGATAAATTAATTACAATTTGGAAGGAACGATATGAAAATAAAGATAATATAATTTGTACATGTATAGTAAGTGATAGTCAACAATTAATGTTAGATATGTTTACATTAATTGCATTTGATTATGATTTTGGTAATTTAAATAATTTATTAAAATCTGCTAAATCATCTGATTCTAATGATAAATTTGAATTATCTGATTTGGGTAAGGCACTTGCCATTTGGTTAAATGGATTTCAACGTGTTACAGTAAATGGAATGCCAGCTTTTATCAATTATTATTTATTAAAATTTGATAAAATATATCAAAATGCTTTAAAACTACTTGAAAATTATTCATACAAAATTATTTCAAAATGTCAACAAGAAACAGATTTAAATAGGAAAGCAATTAATCTTGTTGCATCTTTAGTATCAACATTACAAGAAGATGAAGCTGCTGAAATGTTAAAACATGAAGAAGATAAAACAGGATTAACTAAACATGAATTATTAGGTGAAGTATTATTCTTACTTTTAGCTGGTTATGAGACAACTGCAAGTGCTATATCATGGTTTATTCATTTTGTAAGTAAATATCCTGAAATTCAACAAAAAATGAAAGAAGAATTAAAACATAATGGTATTACAAAAGAAACATCTTTGGATGATGATGATCTATTGCATAAATGTGAATATATAGATTGTGTAATTAATGAAACATTAAGAATAGCACCACTAGCTGTTGGCTCATTTCGAACACTTACCAAAGATGCTATTATTGATGGAGTAAAAGTTCGTCAAGGAGAGACAGTTTTAGCTGCATTTTCAGTTATGCAACGTGATCCTAGAAATTGGAAATTAGATCCAACACAATTCATTCCTGAACGATTTTATGGTATTGATGCACCCGATCGTAATCATCATTCATTTGCATTTTTACCATTTGGTGGTGGACATCGAGTTTGTGCTGGACAAGAAGCGGCTCGTTTAGAATTAAAAGTTATTATTATTCGTTTAATGCAATTTGTAACATTTACTGATGCACCTGGTAATAATGGTGGACGTTATCAACGGGTCACAGTTATGCCAAAAGAAGTGGCAGTTTCAATTAAATTTGATTAAAATCTTCATTTAATAGACCACACATTTTCTGTAAAAAATTTAGATTTGAAAGCTCTTTTCTTCTATGTTTTCACTGGAATTTGCTATGATCAATATATACATAAATCATTAAATTAAATGTTCTACAAGATAGACATTATGTTTCTGTTTTTCGAAAGCTTCTGTTACAATATAAGATGCCGGCAATTCAAAAGATAAGCGAAATTTTTCGATTTATTTTTTCATCATTAGATCGAGCTCATCGAGTTACGAAAAGTTCGAAAAAAATGAAAGTTGCCCGAAAATTCTGAGACACAAATCAATCAAGTCAGTTTTTGATGCTGTTTCCAAATATGACATTGGTTTTACAAAAGAAATGAAAACTTGACAGTGAAAGGTGCAAAATATGAGTGAATTTTTTTGTTTTTTGCTACCTGTTTCAAGAAAATTAATTTTCTCAACAGCAGAACAATATTTTCCAAAACCGATATTAACTTTTTTCCCACAATGTGATGACTTAAATAAGGAAAAAAAAACTTGCCTAACTGTTGCTAACCAAAAAAACTAGATAGGCTTGCTTACAAGAAGTTTGGATGGGGTGCCAGCCGTTCTATCCAGTCTTCAGCGATTTCAGTCGGCCAATCAGATTTTAAAAGTATTTGAATTACTTTTTATATTCAATTTTTGTATGCAAAATCAGAAAAAAATAGTACCAAAATTTTAAAAAGACAATAAACTCTGAAATTTTGCCCATTTTAAAAAAAATCAGTATTTTAAAATTTTTTAAATGAAAAACGACTTTCAAAAATCCACGTTTCAGTTTTTTTTAGGTAACTCGATGAGCTCGATCTAATGATGAAAAAAAAAATCAAAAAAAAACTTTACTTATGTTTTGAATTGCACCGGCACCGTATATATTTTCAAGGCTTGAAACATTTTCCTTTTAATTCTGAGATGACTTCATTCTTGTGTATGTGTGCAGAATTTCATCAATGGGTATTTGGTCCACTTGGATTAATCACTTTCTTTTTAATCATAGACTCTCTCTTAAAACTCGATTGTTCGTCACCTTGAGTTATAAATCAATGATTCGATATTTATTCTTTCCATTTATCGACTACTGTTTAAAGTTTTTTCACGGCAGCTAACGTTTCTAAAAGCAAATATTTTTCAATAAACAAATGGCTATATCGTAAGTGACATTGATTGTCTATTTATCAGGTCGCATCACTCCCTGAAGTCGTTTTTCATCGACAAATAGGCAACCAGAATATGTTACTAGATTTCAAATAATGTGGATGCTTTGTCGAACTGAAAAAAACCTACATGAGTAGGGAAATTACGCTGGATCACTAAATCTTAATCAAAGTGATTTATACACTTTTCTACACTTAGAAGGGAACATAATGGATGATTTTATTGGTTGTCCAACAGTGTCCAATTAGAAGACCAAAAACAACGCGTTTGGATATTCCGGCTTACTAAATGACCCCATAACATCATGATACCAACTACATGAACACAGGCAAATTCTTTAGGTAACATCCGGGTGATTCTTCCGAGAATGTACCACAATTACATCGACTTTATCCAAATTGTTCGAAAGTAACAGAACTAGTACAACTTGGACTCTTGATGATGAATATCACGTTTAAAAGATTCTAAAATAACGGCACGGTGGTCATCTAGACCTGTTGGAATCGCATTTTCCAGCAGAACGGACCTTTTGTGGGCATATTCACCATTTCTTAGTGAAACATTTTCATGAGCTAATACCGTCAGATTAGATTCTATATGTGCAAAGGTATCAAATCACTAACGGACAA
>CAJNOQ010004046.1:0-18481 GCA_905250885.1 Didymodactylos carnosus | reverse complement strand
AAATAAAAGGAACAAGAGGAAAATATGTATTGTATGAGTAGAAATGGCGGGGCGTGTGTATAGTGATAAGTAGTACAGCTGGAATTAGAAACGTTGCGTGTTTTTTATGTATTCAACAAGAAGTCTATAAAATGCGGAAAGTTTTCCATTGTCTGCATTTTCAAATTTATCTAGAAAAAGAAGATTGTTTAGTGTGAAAGACAATTCAGGTGCGATATTATACCAGTCATTCTTTACTTTTAAACGAAGATGACTATAGTGAGAACATTCTAAGAGGAAATTCTTAACTGTTTCAGATTCATCACATGCACAAAAATGCAGCAGTCGCAGAATTTCTACATTTCAGACATTCTACAGAATTCTATAGAATTCTACATTTTCGCTGTGAATTCTACAACAACTCATTCACAGCTGAAACATGATAAGTCCGAGTTATTCTCAAAACAGAAACCTAGGAAATGTATAGAACTCTATAGAATTCTACGTTAGTGCTGTACGTAGAATTCTACAGAATTCTACAGAATTCTAGGTAAGCATAGATACATAATATATTGACCAAGTTTGAGTCAAGCGGAAATGTATAGAATTCTATAGAATTCTACGTTAGTACTGTACGTAGAATTCTATAGAATTCTATACATGTCCGCTTGACTCAAACTTGGTCAATATTTTGTATATCTATGTTAACCTGGAATTCTACGTACAGTACTAACGTAGAATTCTATAGAATTCTATACATTTCTGCTTGAATAAAACTTGGTTAGTGATTAATGTATCTGTGCTAGCGTAGAATTCTATAGAATTCTGTAGAATAGCTGAATTGCAACAACTCTGACATCCCTCGCAATTTGACGTAAATTGATAGGTAGCTCATCCCATTGTCTTACAACCCATGGAAAAAAGGTATTTTTGAATTTTTCTGACCGAGTAATAAACGTATATAGATGTCCTGCTATTCGAGATCTTAGAGATTTAGAAACAGTTGGATAAATTGGTATTCTTCGAGATAGAAAAGTTGGTGTAAACCCTTTGTTTATTTGAAACAATAAAAGAATTTTGTTCATAATAAATAAATGCTCAGTAGAATTCCATCCCAGAATTTTTAGTACTTTCTCTCTTGACGTGAAATGCATAGCTCCACTTATGATCAAAGCAGCTTTATACTGTATGTCATATATAGGTTTTAAATAAGCTGGCAAATGAATAAAATTAGTTGTTGTGTGTATTTCTTTTAAGCAAGCATACACTACATTATTAATGTCACTGCATATGATTTAAAGAACTGATCAAGAGTTGATGTGCATAACAAGTGTTTATTTCGGTGCATTTCGTAAAGAATAAAATTATACTTTTTACATATTTCTTTTACATACAGTGACCAGTCTAGAAATTTCGTTAGATGTACTCCTAGATGTTTATGACTTTTTGTTGACTTTTATTCTGGATGTAGCGGAAAAAAACATTCCGAACAAACATATCCAGATATGGAATATAAAACAACCTTGGTTTACAGATGAATTGCGTGATTTATGCAGACTAAAAAATAAACTCTTTAGAGAGTACAAACACAATAGAGGCTTGGCCAAAAAGTTGGCCAATAGTTTCAGTGTCCATTCTTTTTCAAAATTTCAAGCAATCGCTGACAAGGCTTTCAAAATTACTTTTTATGCTTAAAAGTAGAAAAAACACTCTTTTTACAATGTTTCACTTAAAAAACCTATGTCGTAGGAAAACTTTTCAAACTTTTTAAAGCTTATTATATACAACCGAAGACTGTCTACAAAATAACTCTGTCGCGACGTTGATAGGACATTCCAATAAAATATAATGAATTATTTTACAATACCATCAAAATCGGAATTTTAATTAAAATTTAAAGTTAATTAATAACTCTGTGAATAGTTACCAGTTCATCGGAAAAACTGAAGGATATGTGTAATCAGGTGTTCTCTTCAAACTGACGTAGTTTGAGGGCACATATAGGGGGGTAGATCCCACTTAAAATGAATTTTACTAGAAGTCCTAAAAACCCCCTCAAAATTTCAGATATTTCAAGTTTTTCTAAGTAAAAGAATTCAATTTTAAAGATTTTCTTTGATTAAACGTAAACGCAGAGTAAAATCAAAAATTTTAAAAAGATAAACCGATAAAATATCAGTGAAAACCTGAACAATCGAATCTACCAACGCTGCTGCAAGAATAATAGTGGATTGATAGTGAGAATTAATAAAGCGATAGAGGAAAATTGTTCGACTTTTAAACAGTCGATTCCAAAACGTTCGTATAGATTGCAAAAAGTTTTTTGCACATTATCAGGTAATTACGCGTGGATTCCCTACTACGTACGACCAGTTCGTTTAAAGTTGTTGTAATAATGTATAATGTAATGTAAAAACATTACATTTTAATATTACTCCTTGTATTCATAAAAAAGTTCAGCTTGACTGGTTGTAGTTTCTCTCAATACAATGAGCATTCTTTACCAGTAAGACCTATTCTAGGTTATCATCTTCAGCTATATTCATCAGATCTTGTCGCAATTTTTACGATATTTATGGTCAAATGTTACACACTCAGTTTTTGTGCTGGAAAATTGTATCACGTTACAAGTACATTAGAATACTGCATTAATAAGATAAGTATTCCTACCGGGCGGGACCATTCCAAGAGAAACAAAGAAAAAAGACTATTCAGCTATTTTCTAATTAGCTGGTGTTATCATTATTTTGCAGAAATTATATCAGCACTTTCTTTGAAACAGATTTAGACACGAAAGAAAACGATGTCCTAGAAAATGAGCTTCAGCGTATTTCTGAATATTTCTGTAGTTTTTCATCGCCTAGAACTGACTTCTTCCAAATAGTGCCTATTCAACCCTAAGAACGTATTTAAAGTTTTGTCTATGGAATATGAGGTTGAGAAATCAGATGAAAATGTCGGAGAACCTACAAAATGTTCAACTTTCTCAGCTGACGAACACGGCTTTTTTCTTCTATTCGCTGGTCCATCTAAGAAAATGTAGCAAAATCTTAGCCTTGTTGTGATTTTTTGTTATAAATTTTTCTATAAGCTGTGTAATAAGAACTTGTTAGACTAGCTTGTATTCAACCCATAACTTTGATTCTGCGTTTACAGTTATTCTGTAAAACTTATATAACTTAACAAAAATCATTGATTCACGAGCACACGTAGTAACTCATCAAACATTCCAGGCAAAACAATCCTTCCCTGAATTTTAATGTTAAAAAACGTTGAAGAATTTGTACTAATTAACAATGCAAATTAAATAATGTTTTCTTTTCATAGCAAGACGAAAGTGATGTTAAGCTAGTGGGACAGGTTCGTCCTTATGCAAATGTCGAAGTTTACCTGTCTGGCTTCAATTGCATAATATGTCATGGAACACTGCATAAACCAATTCAAATAACAACATGTGGACATAGAGCATGTTCTGAATGCTGGCAAACACATATTGCGTAGGTATCGAAAACCTCTAGTAAACTGGTTGCCGATTAAGAGGCCATTTTATTCTCAGTTCATTAAACGACTTAGTTTGCCCACAATGTTCAACATCGACAACATCAGATGACGTAAGACAATGAAAAAGTAAAACATCATTTTTACACATAATCACAAAACTTCTCTTTTATCCTAGATTATGAGTGATCGTGCTATCGAAAGAGAGATTGAAAAAGTGACCAAAGGAAATTCAAAATATCGAACTGCCAAACATGTAATGATTTCTTATCGGGGTCTATCGATACAGGTAACCTATCTAAGATAATAATAAAAAAATAGATCATTGCTATAAGTATTAAGAGTATACAGAAAAGTACAAATATTGTCTTTAACCGAGGAACGTTTTGAATGATTTTGTACAAGCAACTTTTTTCGACTGTTTTATAGGAAAATCACCATGATTCCAAAATAAATGTATCGACTAAACTCGCTAAATCGTTATGTCCGAATGATAGACCATCATGTTATCCAACACCTTCAGGTGAGTAAGAGCTGGTTCCATGAGTGTTTCACATGAAAGCTATTGAGATCTAACATCTATAACATTTTAAATGAAATAATGCTGTTACAGCTGTTCAAAAACGACTTTTCAAAAGAGAGATTCTGCATCTATTTTTTGGGAAATGCAGTTTTTCGATTTCCATCCTTAAAACTTTACAACCTGAGAAGGTATGAAAAACATTATTTGTTACGAGCATGTTCTTCTTTCCCGCTGTCTTTTATGTAATTTTGCAAGCGTTCGGAGGAAAAGTTTTGATCTGTTGCCTTTCCGTACGTTAAGTTTCTTAATTAAACAAATATCTTCATAAGAAGGCTATATTACATCCTTATTTTCGATATCTTTCTTTTTTAATAAAAGTTTTACCGGTTATTCAGCGCCCAGTCAGTTACAGTCATTCCAGAAAAGCGCAGGAAACTCTGTTTACGAAAACTGTTACGCGTTTTGAATAATAACGCGCAAGAAACTGCGAGAGTGTAAAAATAAAGCGCAGGAACACGCGTGTAAAGCCTTTGTTTCCATGACAACGTGCGTTTCCTGCGCTTTATTTTTACACTCTCGCAGTTTCTTGCGTGTTATTATTCAAAACTCGCTAAACGCGTAAAAGTTTTCGTAAACAGAGTTTCCTGCACTTTTCTGGAATGACTGTGACTGACTGGACGGCGTCGAAATAATTTTGATGCTGTGGGGTGCAAAATTATTTACGATACAATTCTTATTTTCTGTATTAATATACATCATATTTGTTTTGTCTCTTCTCTCTACTCCATCCATTATTTTCCAGAACGGTATTTTTCTTTGTGTCGTTAACTTTAATGATCAACAGAAAAGAAACTAAAAGACTATGTGTACTTTAATGGATATAAAACGTGTAGATACAAAACTGTGCTCTGTTCTTGAAATAAAAATGTAGACGTAGGAGCAAAAGAATCAACAGCTACTGGTGTCTATTTAGAATTTTAGAGAAACAAATAAAAAACAGAAAACAAGAAAAGGAAGAAGTCTAAAGAGAAGAGAAATGCTTTTAAAGTTAATAAGACGATAGAACCCAAAAGACTTCTTTTTTCAACTGGTTGCATAAATGTTGCGCAAAGGAGGAGGATGAACAAGTTAGGAAAAACTCCCCTTAAAATGTCAATTTGTTAAGACGGGAAAGGTGTCGGATTGGAACATATTCCATCACTTCATTTCCCGAAATGTTGACGCCCGTGGTTCCCTACAGAAGTTTTGGACAATGTTTTTGTCAGCTTTTCTCAAAATACATCTACTAGATTCAGCTTTTAGCCCTGATCAAGAACGTCGCATCTAAAACAAAAAAAGATATTGCTTTTACTGAGAAAATCAAACTCTACTTTCGAAGAGAGCAAACTTGAATAAAACTACCTTTTCGAGAAACTACGGGCAGGGTGCTGTGAAAAATTTTCCTTTAGCTAAAAATTAGTGACGTTTTTTAACTTTTAATTTTGATGAGATATTGCTCGGATTTTTTTGTTGAGCCGTTATTTTACAAATGCGACTGTATAAAAGCAGAGTGATGTTAATTAAGGGTAAGTATCACTAATTAGCTATTAACACTAGTAGAGCAAGTTACTAGAGAATTACTGAGAGTATTTCGTGTTTTCAATTTTTCTACCTCACAGTTGGTTGTAAAAAATTTTCTTTATATATTATTCTGCAATTCAGACATTCCTCTTTCTAACATAAAAATATATAAGACGGATACATATCGAGAATTCAGATAAAAAGTCGCTTTATATCATATGTTTGTGAAGTGTTGATTCGTTAAATGTTGTTCTTTGAGCACTACGGTTTTCTTTTTTTAATGTTTAGTCACGGAAGAAACATCGCTGATTCTTATTTATGTGGACACGAACACATCTCCGAATCTTCGCCTTTACGAAAACCTACAGTTGTTGAATGACCGAACATTAATCTTTTACGTACATGAGCCATTCTTGGAATATATTCGTACTCACTGTAATCAGCATGCAAATTTAATTTTGTCTACTGCACTAGTAGATGAACTTGTACGACAAGTACACCACTTACCTAACGTTGATTCCGTATACATTCATCACCATGAAGCCGATCGATATAATTTACTATCACAATCATGTTCTAAAGTGAGGGCCGTCTATCGCAATCCGGATAATTTGTTTTCTCAAATTGGTATTGATCTTGGTCTGCTTTTCTTTAAACGATTCGAACAATATAAGAAGAATGGTGATATTAGTGCAGCAAACGAATGTCATCAACATTCACTGGAAATGTACAATATTGTAAACGAATGTATGAAGGCAGACGAAGAAGAAATTAAAGAGTTCAGTCGATTGTAACTAGCAGATGCAAACAAATTATCGTTTTTTCATGACACATTTAATCAAGTACTTTTCGTATATATTGCTTATCATAAAGGTACGTTCTCAATTTGCATCTTTAGAGATGTGCATTGTTGCTAAATTTTAATTTAAAACTCTTAAAATGACATTAAGGTCATCAACTAGTGTCAAAATCTAGGTGGGTATTTTAGAATCAATCTTTTTGAAATAAACCGCTATAAATAACCATCATCCGACGTTTTTTGATGTACTTTTTTTCTTTCAAGCGAATTACTTAGGTTCTTTATGTACATTGTTCTCAAATGAACGTGGTTTTTACTCGAAAGAGCAGGTAAAAGTGTAGTATGTTACATTTTTAACTGGTTTAATAGGGAAATAACTGTGAGACATTTCCGAAAACTCAAGTTTGGAAAGAATGTGATCAAGAACTAGTCATACGGTGGAGCTCGAAACTTTTTTAACATCTTTTTCTTTAACTGTTTCGCTGCTTTCTGAACGCTGTTCATCATATCCATTAACTGTTGTAAAATTGTCATATCTTACTGGTCAGGAAGTTTACAACGTTCCTACAGTTTTTAACGAATAAAAAATCGAAATGACTGGCAGAAAGATGCTACTTTTGCAATGGAATCGAAATGGGTATTTTACATATAAGTGGCGCAGTAATGTTCGAAAACTTTCTGGTATCAGGTGATTAAACTCTCGGTTTTATCGAAGGACGGAGCTATGTAGAGCTGTTACAGAATTTTTGAAATGATTTGAGTGGAATTTTATTCATGGGAGCTCTTTTGACTGATGCCCTACCCTACTTTAGTAATTCGTCTTCCTTATAACACACGAAATTTGATCGGAGAAAGATGCTGTTAGCTACTAAAAGGATGTATTCGGATATTTCTTTACTTTAAGAAAAGCCTTTATGTAATGTATATCAAAAGCTGCCTGGTTTCCACAACCACTATCCCATTTTACTCGTGCATATTATGTAGATTTAATAAATAAGTATATCTGTTGCTTGCCAGTTTTTTAACAGGATCACTTTGCTTCTAATTTGGTTTTAGATACCCATTATCTTCCAATCTGTTATTAAACATCACATTCTTTCAGATTTACAGGAAAAACTCGCAAAACAACAAATTTACTAACTTATACTTCTTTTTTGCTATTCTTCAAATCAAAATGTCCGATTATTTGTCCCCTCTTACCGTCGCTGATAACACTGGTGGCTACAGTGTATTTGATATACAATTACATGAACGAAAATTTATATGCCCAGAGTGTCAAAAGATAATCCGTGATCCTGTTCAATTACCTTGCGGAGACCGATGTTGTAAAAGTTGCAGGTATGCCGTTTGAAAGGACTGATGTTTTATGGTTATTAAGAGATTCAACGTCATTTTTTAGTCGTTTTATCACGTCAGAAATCGTTCAAAACAAAAATGATGTAATAACAAAGCGTCTTCAAAAGGATGATCAATGTCTGACGTCAAATAAAACGGAAAAGATTGGCATGCAACTACTTGTACAGGATACAGTTCAAATGATACAGGTATTTTTGCATAGTTGGCTCTAATATCTGAGTAATGGAGACTTTGCCATATCATTGCTAAGACTGATACACCGATATTTACTGTTATAGAATGTTTCTTGGAAATGTCGTTTATGCAACGAAGAGTGGGACACTGCTCCTAAGGTAGATACAAAGTCGATTGCGATATTTTTTGTACGATAATTCTTGTTCAAGTTGTTAGACGATCGAGGGTTCAAACGAGAAATGGATCTGTTGCGAGTCATGTGCATTGAATGGTCAAATAATTGTCGATGGCTTAGACCACTGAAAGACTATCAGGTATGAAGTTTTTGATATATTTCTAATCAGTTATTGGAAAACTATTTACTTTTGAAGGAACATTTGGATATACAGCATACTAATATATTTGTCACTTTTGTTCAAAATTTTTTATTCTTTTCAACTGACACGTATTTGTCAAATTTGTTCAAGATGAAACGTAGTTAAAAAATCTCATGATTTGAAAATACTAAAACAGCAGTATATAACTTATGATGAATATCGATGAAATATTTTTATTTAGAAACACTTGGATGACTGCCATACCAGCTACTCTGTACTTTGCGATAAAAAAATTTCTTCGTTAAGTCAGTTGAATCAACACAAGGAACGTCAAGAAATCTGTAACTATGTAAATGAACTAACGAAAACGATCGCAGACAATGAAAGTCGTGTTGCCACTATTGTATCAAGTCAAGGAATTCTTCAAGAAGAACTATCAAGTATCAAAGAAAAAGTCGATAGTTTGAAGCATGCATCCGACGATGGCACTCTAGTATGGAGAATTACTGATGTATCTGAGAAAATGGCTGATGCCCAATCGGAAAGACAAACATCCATTTATTCTCCGCCGTTCTATTCATCATCCGCCGGATATAAAATGAGAGCACGTTTATATTTACACGGTGACGGGGATGCTCGTCGAACCCACATGTCACTCTTTTTCGTCTTGATTAGAGGGGAATTTGATTCAATATTGAAATGGCCATTTAATCACAAGGTGACGTTTTGCTTATTTGATCAATCAGGACACAATCGTCATATTATTGATTCATTCTGTCCTGATGCAAAATCAAATTCATTTCAGCAACCACGGTCACTAATGAATACTGCGTGCGGTATTCCAAAATTTTGTCCTCTACCAATGATACAACAAGTCGATAATAATTATATTCGAGATAATATTATGTTCATCAAAGTTGTTGTTGATTTTTTCAATTTGCCGTATGTAATGTTACCATATGAACCGTTCTTAAATCCCGGTTTACCATCACACGTTCGAAATCATATGCTAAAACAACAGCTATACCGTTATAAGCAGGTAGAAAACAGAAGCACCTACTATCAACATTCTGAAATGGACACAACGGGACAAGAGGTAGCAGATACCCGCCATGTTGCAGATGCTACGCCAAATGATACAGTCAATCAAAGAAATTAAATTTTATTTTTTATACACTTACTCATACTGGAACAGAATATTTCTTTGTACGCCGATGATAAACAATTCTTTTAGTCAAGTTATAATGCTTTTTATTGCGAGTTTATCAATCAATTGTGACGTGATGACGAAGTTTACAAACTAGACGATTGGGATTCAAGCGAGATCTTGATTTTCAGCAGTTCACCTGTGGCATTGAATTTCTTAGGAGTCGCAGAACTGGTATTTGTCGACTTTTCGGAGCCTCATAACCAACTGGAACATAGATAATTGAGTACGCTGAGTCTTGTGCCAATAACTGTTTTCCGTAAAAGGTTGAACAACCTAGTGAAAACTTATATTTTCATAGTAACATTAGAATAAAATTGCATATTTCCGAAAGTATTGCTTTCCACCAGGTTATTCAACCTTTTACGAAAAATAGATATTGGCACAAGAGTCAGCCTGCTTGACTACCAGTGTTGTAGTCGACTTTTAGACTCCTAAAAGTCAACAGATATCAGTCCTGCGACTGCTAAGAAATTCGATTCCACAGCTGAACCGGTGGAAATCAAGATCTCATTTGAATCCTATTTCAGAGAGGATACTTTGGACTATCTGTCCTCGAAAGAAATGTATAATCCTATTACAAATTTTTGACCATAGCCAGATTCTTCAAAGATCCTTCTAAAATCCTGCTCTAAAACACGGTTTTTAACCTTATTTTCTTCAAAAATTGTGTCACCCGTTGAAGACCAGTATAATAAACAACTCTTGTATTGATGCAAACTTTTCCAAATGCTTTGTTCACGAGGAGTGTTTGACAAGAATTACCTTTTGCACTAGAAGTCATTGCATGAGAAATATGACGGATTCTAATCGTTGCTCAATGAGTGTCACAGACTTAGCTGAAAAGAAAGATGTTCGTTCTATCATATTTTCTTTTCAAATTATAGTAATTTAAATTGAAAAACCTGGATTTTAAGATGTTTTTCAGTGTTATTGCTATAACTGGAAAGATGGTATAACGAAAGAAAAAAATTAATATTTGGAGAATGTTGCTTAGTGTTTATGATAAACTTTTGAGGTCGTTCGGGTCAAATCGTCTGGGCGTCGCAATGCAACGATATGAATAACGGAGTTTTCTGGAAAACTTGAAAGGTGGATACTTTTAGGCAGCAGACTAAAGACCAAGGATCGAAAAGAGTTTTCATACTGCTAAACGTTTCCAAAAGCTTTTCTCGAATCCCTAAGTAGAAAAACTATTTGAATATTAGTTATATTACCAAGAAATCATGTTACTTGTCTTATTTTTAATCTGTTGTTTGTTTATATAATTACGTTAGTTGATTAAATATATGAATTAAACAAATTTATAAAGGAAAGCCAAAACTGAATTAAAAACGGTGGTTTCTCTATTCACCGTCTTCATAAATATACTTAAATTTATTCTGAAGTTCAAAATCCTGTAACTAACAAATTATTAAAATGTGTCTGCTTCATTATAAAGGCCCGTTATATCAACGAAAAACTATCATTCTGTTTTATCCCATTTCTTCATGTTCTTAGACTTATTCATCTCTTTCTCGTATGTTTTTAATCATAGCCCATTTCTTAAAGGTACTACGATGTCTTGTTTTGTTAAAAATGTACCTCTTTATCCATAGGGTGTTTAAATCATTTTTGCACATAGTGTCCCCTTCAAAGTGGAAATCAAGCTAAATTGAAAAAATTGCAATTTGAGATCCTTTAACAAAAACTTATTCTATGGAAATACGACCTTTTTTCTAATAGCAGAAAAGAATCTTTTATTTTCAAGTAAGGATACCGTGATAGCATTTCTGCAAAGCTGCTCAGCAATTTTCTTTCTCATATACATCTGTATAAAAAATATAAATTTGAAACTCTTGTTTAAAATAGGTAACTAGCTTTTCTTTTACTTCTGACACTTTTTCGACTGAATTGGGCTCGAGTTTTGAGATTTTGATCTTTTCCAAGTATTTCTCCCTCAACATAGATACTAGACTCGTGATCCGCATCAAAAAATGGATTAGCTGAGGAATTATGCGGTATATTTCACCCACAAATGTTTTTCCTGACGCATAGCGTTTGACCAGGAAATTTTTTTTTTGAAAGCATTCTTTTTCTTTCTACTAATTGACTTCTGTATTATTATATTAAGATTTCAGTAGGGACCACCAACATTTTTATTTTGGCTCATTATGACAGTAGGTGTAAATATACCCTTACGGTAGTGCGTTGCTTCCTGGTGAGGGTGAAATTGTTTTTGGTTAAAAAGCAAGAAAGACCGAAGGAAAAACAACTGCGATTGTTTCTTATTTATGAAGTTCTAAATTAAATTTTTGATCAAAATTGAAGTCTGATAATTGAGACAACCGTGGCTCTTGACATGACGAGCATGTGGACCTAAAACTTTCAAATTATTTTTATCTGCTGACTGTTGACAATATACCTAAAAATCTACCAATTCTAAAATACCTTAACTGCTGCGTGAGTTTCAGTTTCTGAGAAACTCGTTCTTAAGTGAGCGCTCTTGTTTCTTTAATCAATAACCACGTTTTTAATATACATTACCATGGAAAGCCTACTAAACAGAGTCCTAGGATAGAGGACGGGGTTCATGACAATATATGCGAAGGTTCAGAAAACGAAAGTATCCCTGACCACTCTTAGATTCTTACGGAGCCCATTTAATGTCTTAAAAATCACCAAAGAAGTAACAACGCAGTCGCTTTATCAGCATAGATATAGTTAAGCCTATCTTAGAAAATCAAAAAGGCGTTAACATATTTAGTACAAACAAAGTCGATGTTCAAAATTCAAAACCATTTGCTTTCTTTTAAGCTGAGTAAACCCGCGTGACTCATAGAGAACTTTGACAATGAATTTGTCTTTTCTGTTGTGATGTCAGGACGACGATTAGAAAGAGGATGGGTGACCGCCTCTGAAGACCGAATCACCGAAATAATTCGGTGACGTCGGACGTATATGTTCTTAACTGTGTTGAGAAAAGAGTCGCAGAAAGGCAGTCTTAAGGACTGCGCGCATAGTAAGGATCAGTCCAAGTTTCCAAGGATTGGACTTTCTTGTGACTAAATAAGCGATTGTAAAACAAATTTATTCGAGGACTTTTACCTTTTATCTTTTCTGACTGATTCTGACTGTCCGAACTCAGTAATCTTCATTAAATTCACAGGCAGTGACGCACCTAAGATTTTTTGACAGGATGACCAACATTTTTTTCTGCCTCTCCTGAATAAGCTTTATCTAGGACATGAAACTCTGTCTTTTGAAATCGCACGAAAATTTATATATGCATTGAAGCGAATTGTGCATTAGTGTAAATTTAGGAGGTGGCCACAGACCTGCCCTAGCTCTGCTGTAGATTCTGCGCCTCTCATAGGTATCGACACCCATATACACACAAAGAAAGTGTGTGTAGTAATTACATAACATCTGTTGCCAGTCGCTTCATAAGTTAGGAAACTCGATCATGACCTTGCATTTTCTTCTAGAATATTTTTATTTTTGTACACACTCTTAACTCATGAAACTTTTTCATTTTTTCAAAGAACCGGTGGAATATCGAGATTTGTTGAAGGCTTTGGGAATTTATTTGTTATGTTTGTTGGCATCAGTGTTCAGTCAAACAAAATAGAAATACCAGAGCGGTCAAAGAATTAACAGCATTTGCCACTAGATTTTCCACAATTTTAGAAAACTGGAGTCGAAGAGTCTCTTACAAGATCAATAAAAAGAAATATTTTCATGCCCGATTTAAAACGACAGCGTTGCAATTTGTGACATAACAATACAACCTCAGAGATCGTGTTTTGCGCCCACAGGAAATATAAAAATAGATAAAATGAAATTTACATTAAAACCTTTTTCCGTTATTTAAAGTAAATTTATCTGCCTGGCTTCTAAATAACAAAAATTTCTTATTATAGGTACAAGCGTACTTCCCGCAATCATACGCGGAGTCTGAAATATTAAAATATTTGACCGTAAGTTTTACTTTCACTTATTAGAAGAATGTTTCTCAATTTCAAGTTGTAACCGCTAAGTCTTACGAGGAACATTCTCAAGTGATTCTTTTTTTGTGGCGATTCGCATGCTTCTGATACACGTTTTTTGTGGTCGCATTAGAAAACTGGTCACTTTTGCCGCGGTGAACAGAACGCTGAGAAAATTTAGCTTTATGCATAAAATTGAGTCAATATGCCGACAGCGTAAATTTTATAATTTGATTTTAACTTTTTTCTTTAGGTTTTTTTCGAAATACTTTTTCATTTCCCGGCAAAATACATGGAAAAAAATTTTGTGTTCATTTGTTTTACGTTTTGTGACCCGATCTTGTCTGCACTCAGAAATGATTATAAAGACATTTTAATAGCGAACTTGATGTTTACAGGAAAAATACATGTAGTTAAGTGTAGCAAACTTCTATCTACTATGACTACATAAAGATAGCATAATATTTCTTTCACATATTTCATATATTTTAAGGGTAGCTACATACTAATATCCTTGAGCGGTGATCAAAAATGAAATATTCGATTTAGTGTTAAATTTAAACAGCGCTTTTACTCTACATTTTCTAAGTGTTTGCGCTTCTAAAGTAGTAAAGGCTAGTAATGTGGAAATCCCTGCATTCGAAAATAAAATGTTGTTTCTGATAAGTTATATACAAAGTAAAGAATGATACAAATCCTGATGATTAACACTTAATCGGAAAAAAGCAAGTAACGTATTTTCTATTCAAAACCTCAAACTCATTATTATCTTATGAAGAAAACGATCGTAAACGGCATGCCTTTAAATTCTCTTTTGATAACGGTAAAATTGAATTATTTTATACATACAATAAATAAAAACGAACATTAAAGTCTTGTAAAATGAGATGAAGGGATATATACGATGATGAGAGGTTAAGGAACGCGGGATAATCATATTGAATTTTTGAATAAAGTGTTTATTCTCCATTCAGATGATTGCAGGTATAGTAAAAAACATTTCCTCCACTAAAGTTAGATAGTAATTTTGGTTTCATATTAAACGCAACGTAATTTATTTATAGAAATATTATGCATTTCTTTCTATTCGTCGTTGTTGTGTCGTTCACCTTATCATCCATTATCGACAGCGCTTATTCATGGCATAAGCCAGTGAATGATACGATTATAATTGATAAAAGAACGAAATTGCTCGTAGAAAAAATCGGTAAACTTCTGTATCTGACGGAATCAACAGGTATTGCGATCATGATTCCGATTTTTCAATTTGGCTGTGATCCAAACATCAAGTATAAAAGACACACAACAGCAGTTATTAGATCATATTTTATCTAATGATAAAATTTTACAATCAACAGTGGCAAATCCCGTGTCATTGGCGGATACTGGAAATGCCATTGTTGAAGAACTGAATCAAACACGTCATTCAATGGCAATTCTGCAAGATCGACTAGTCTATTTTTATAATCACATGAAGACACTTCAAAACGTAGTCAATATTGTTGCACAACAATCAATACCAACAATTGAAAATGAAATATATTATGATAAAATACACCAATCATTAGATGATTTGATAAATGGGAAAAAAAATTTTGATTATCTATCTCGTGATGAACTGCACCAATTAGTTAATACACTATTTCAACGGTCAAGCAAAATCCTTGCACTGTTTGATATGGCTTTAATGACACTTATTAATCGTCTAATTGCATCAGAGTCATTTTACTTTGTGTTAAATACAGATAACGGTACCAACGGCAATAATCCTAAAGCTCCAAATGGTGAGATACCAGCGATATATTTTCTTGGAAAGTTGATTATATCGAATCTTGCATTTATTCCCCACGTTCATCCATCGATACCAGTATATCAAGTGTATAGTACACCTTTCTTCGCATCCAACATATCATATCAAGTTCATAATTTACCACGTTATATAGGCATTGATTACGAATAGAACCAATCATTACCATGGTATATAGAAGATAACCATATAGATGCATGTAATTTCGATAAAATAACATTCTGTGATGTTCTACCATCGATTGTTCATCAAAGAATCGAGCACGCTTGTTTAAACAATATGTTCGTTGATAACCAGGATCATACATGTTCGTACATTGAATCGTTGCTGAAATCTCCATATTTCCGAAATATTCACGATAATGTTTGAATAATTTCAGTTTCGGATGATACATACTGCGTAATGGCAACAGAACAAAATGATGAACCAACTCAAATAAATGGTGTAAATATTAAAAGTTTTGCCATTATCAAACTACCTTGTAAATCTACATTAAATTGTAAACATCAAATATCGTTAAGAAATACGAACTGTCAGTCGTCCATTGATTACTATCTTGCAAGTGGTGGGCATTATTCGAAAAATAATAAATTATTAGAACTATTGAACATGGACACATTCAACGATTCGATGTTATTAGGCTTTGTGAATGATGCCAATCAAATAAATATGATAAGTAAAAATATATCAAAGATACAACGTGATCAAAAAGACATACAGTTAGAAATAGAACAAAATATACTCAGATTGCCATCCATCAGCAAAAAATTTGGGGTCTCGTCCTTTCTATTAATATTGATTATCGGCGTTTTAATTATTAATATTCTTCTTATTATATTATATGTAAAATATTGTTTAAAGAAATTATATGTTAATGTGCCTGTTATGTAAAATGAAATCTGGTGAGTATGTCTGTTCTTGCGCAACTCATGCCAAACGCTTGCTCAACTTGTATACTATATATAGCCGTGCACTCACTTCAAATAAAGAAGAGAATGGGAGTTGGATCTCACAACTGGTCACTGTATGTATGCACGTCCACCACACTCCACACTCAAATCAGGAAAGTGCGATTACAAGCACTCACAAAATGATGATTCAGAAGAACAGAAATTTTTAAAATCTTAGCCGCTCTACTTGAGAGTACAGAAAAGCAAGGAAAATATGATTTTAGCCTGTTCGTACCATGACAACACTACAGGATAGCAACATTGTAGGATTTAAGGAATCCAGTGTACGAGTTCGAGAAGAAACTACACCTTATATCTTATAATGTTTTAATGGCAAGGACGGTTTAAAATCCTACGACCTTGCTTTCTCTCATCATCATAGTGATAAAATTTCCAGTCAGATCTGACCCGTGTTTTCTTAGTATTCTCCGTTCCTAGCCTTAGAAAGTGTCGTTGTCAGCTTTTCTCTGCTATTTTCTTCCAAAATAAGATAAGGACCATAGGCGGTGGAGCGTCTTGAGACTAGGTGAGGCTCATAGTATTTTCTTCTCCTTTCCTTTCCCATCGAACTTTCACCGAAGTGTCAAGCACAATAAGGTGTGCCTAATGCAAACTTGCAACTAGATGTTTTTTCCGACTCATTACGCATCGCTGGATAGAGTTCATCGAGCTGCTTAAGAAAATGGATTTGTTAATTTTTCAAAAAGCTTTTTTCATGTAGAAAAATGTCGAAATGACATGTCGAAAATACTTCATGGATGCAAAAACTTAAAATACCCTTCAAGTTCAAAAAACCTTTAATATCTCGGTTTTAGATTTTAGTGTGTTTCGATGTGTATTTCGAGATTTTTAGTTCATTTTCAGTTTTGGGTGAAAAGGATGGAGGTGGATAAGGTCATTTTGCATCCTCAAATATTTCTGAAAAAGTATTATACATTCGGAATCAGCATGAAATTCTGAATAAAATGTCGTATTTGATTCAATCGAGACTTGACTTCCGATTTTATTGAAATTCTTTTGCCTCTATGATCCCCTTGGAATACCAGATTGTCAGAATCTTTTGAAACACACATTGTCTGACGCAGAATTTAATGCTGACTACAAATATAAGATCAAACATCTGGAAAAAAGTCTTGACTAAGAAAATTGAGTTTGACTTACAGACAGTGGTCGTGACTTAATTGAATTAATGTCGTACTAGCACTCTAGTACATGGTTTGGAAACCTCATAAACCAGCTAAATATTATCGGGAACATGAAGACTTCCAGAATATGTTGTTTAAAAAGTTCGAAAGGCTGATTTTCTATTCCAAGCTGAAAAAGCTTGAAATTCCTTGTATTAGATAACAATCTATCGGTTCCATTTATCAACTGTGTTCAGATACTATAGTGATTTCAATTTATCTTTCCGATATTTACTGAACGCTTAAAAACCTTTTGCGGAGACATATGATGCGGCACAAGTATACTTATTTATATTTTTAAATTTTTAGTTTTAGGTTATCACAGGGCATCCATGGATGCCACTAGTCTTTTGTTCTCTTCTGCGATATCCTGCTCTTGAGTAAAATAAAATCTTATCTTATCTAAACAATTGGTATATCATCATTTTTTATAATTCCACCTGTATCTTTCTCAATACTACGTTTGCGACTTTCATTATCATCTTGCTCAAATAATCGATCATATTTTCTATAAACAACAATAATACGTTTTAATACAATTTCGGTTCTACAGTCATTGGAGCAGCTGTAGCTTACTTTTCTTTTTAATCTGCGCCCGCATTTCTATGAATAACAGCTGTTTTTCTTGTTTCTTTCTTTCCAACTTATGCCATGGTATTATTTATCTGTTGAAATTTTTGATATATTTTAGTTCTCATTAAGGGGACATCCTCGTTCCAGCGAATCTGAAGAACAGCTTATCGCAAAGCCATGATATTTTCTAGACTAACACATCGAGATGTGTTATGAAAAACTTATGAGAATAATTGTCCGTCAGATGCCAAGCATCCCTAACTTGCCTTACCTTTGAACACTGGTTCATCCAGTATTCAAGATGATGAATTGAATATGGTTTTTCCTTTGTGTTGAAATGCGTTGTAGACATCTGACAACTTGATTTCAGTCAAAACGATTTGGACCATTTTCTAGTGTTGTGCCACATTTGTGGGACGTTTTCGACTCATCTCACATCTTTTTAAACTAGCCTAATCTGTGCATAATAATGTTCTTTAAAACGCATGTGTTCTTCAAAACGAAAAGGAATTTAAAATCTCGGAGTTACGCAACATTTCAAAAGTCAAGTCCTTCATTACGTTTCATCATTCAGAATTTCCTACTT
>CAJNOQ010004045.1:0-18481 GCA_905250885.1 Didymodactylos carnosus | reverse complement strand
ATGCCAACGCTTACCACAAAACAATCAAAAATTGTTACTTTTTCCCCCGGCCCCGTTGCAAAACCCCCAACCCCAAAAAACCCCAAAACCCCGTTCCCTTCACAAATCCCCCCCCCCCCCCCCACTTTTTTTCTTTCGCCACATCCCTGGTTCCAGTCCAATCCCAGTCCGCTAAGCTTTAACTCCGATGTCGGCCACAACATGCATTGTTTTCCGCTTTCATTCTTTTTCTTCTTTTTATCACAGAGCAACTGTTTCCTTACACGGCTATAGTAATAAAAAAAGACAACAACAAAATTTTTTTGAATGTTAAAAAACAAGAACAAGACAGGACTTTTGTTTTCCTTTTTTTGATACGAAAGCAGAGATGGACAAATCTAGTATTTTTCAGTCCCGGTTCAGTCCTAGCACAAAAGTCTATCAGTCCGTATTTGGACCTGCACATCTCTGTGTCATCCCTCGCTCGGGAATCCAGTGGAATGACGCTGCTGTTTCAAAAAGTTTCCTCAAACCTTCTCTAACATTTTGAAATTTTCTGTCTGCTAGAGATTTTGTAATCCTATATGTACAGATTCTAATCTGGTAGTTTCAGGTCAAAAAAATGAGGGAAATATCCACAAAGCACCCGTTCTGTTGGCATAAACGTGGTAAATTTCCCAAAGAATTACTCGCTGTTTTTTCATAAACATCGTCATTCAATATTTTTAAATCAGGACTATTAGCCAAGGAATGTATCTCCAAGTCAGTTCTTCGACTGACAAAAGAATTAATCAAGTATATAACAGCGAAAGTGAAAATAATTGAATCACAGCTTGCATCGATGATATTTTTTTTTAAGATAATAAAGTTACTAGCGCCCTCTCTTTATCTTGCTTGTGATTGTCTAACCTATATAATAGGTGACATGAGTAATAACTCGTTCGAGGAGAGATATGAATATATTTTAAAGAAAATGCCAATTACAAGATAGTGTAGCAGTCTGCTGTTAAAGTGTCTTGATCCGTCTTGAAAAGGTTTTTTGTTCTTTTCGTATTTATTTAGTTATGTTTATTTGTTTCGTGAATAATATTTATTCCAAAACATGTAGCGAGAGAAATATTAGGTTCGGTTTGTTTAAGAAATAATTGATGTACTTTTATTGACAATCCGTTTGAATTACACAATTCTTCAATTCTGTTTTGAACGTTCTGCTATTTTAATTAACTCATTTTGCAATACTAGTAAATCTTTTTAGATAAAACATTTACCAACAGGTTCAATATCATGAATATGGCAGACCACACAACGCTTTCTGATGATTTCTTGTAAGCGAGGTATATCAGCTTATACTTAATAGAATCAATTATTTCTTCTTTCTTTTAGGTTTGGAAGTTCTGTTGCTTCGTGTCATCAGTCGATACGCTTGCGTAAGAAAGCGTATGGAACTTAATTCAGACTGAAGTATTATAATAAACTCTTTGTTTATTTGCAGAATTTTTACGAAAAGTGTATGGCATTGTTGCTGCACAATTATCTGTAGTAACTGTGATGTCTATATTTATAATGTCATTCGAACCGGTGAAATTATTTTTCCAAAATAAGTAAAAGCCTCTTTCTATATTTTTTTGACCGGCAGTCAATTTCTCGTTCATCCAGGTACTTCCTAGTTCTATATTATAATTGATTTTTTCAGTCCTGGCTTCTTACTTTTGGCATTTCTGGGTACAATGGTAAGCAGTTTTATGAGTTCACAGCGTCACCTGAAAAATATTTTCTCTCATATCTTAGGTATCATTATTAGCTGTTCATGTCAAAAGAATGGATTATCCAACAAATTTTATTTTACTTGGTTTATTTGTAAGTATTAGCTAGTTAATTTTGTCTTTTTATCATAATGTTTCTTTTTCGATACTAGACATTATTCGAATCGTTTACAATTGGTACACTGGTATCATTTTTCGATAAATTTCTTGTTGTACAAGCGCTTATTATCACATCAGTTATTGTTTGCTGCTTGACAATGTATACATTTCAAACCAAACGAGATTTTTCGACAATGGGTGCTGGCTTATTTGCTTTTCTGTCCGTCTTATTTGCTGGTGTATTATTACAAGTACGTGAACAATCATGTAATTATAAACATTCATTTATAGTATTTCTGTTTTTTAGATATTTCTACAATCACCGGTGATGGACATTGTTCTAGCTATGGCGGGCGCTCTTCTCTTTAGTGGCTTTTTAATTTATGACACTCAACAAATTATGCGTAAATGTTCACCAGAAGAATACATCGTTGGCGCAATAACAATTTATCTTGATATTACTCGATTATTTATTGAAATTCTTCGCATATTGGAGGCCCTTCGTCAGAAATAAACCGAACTATCCACCATCCTACTGTTATATAAGTGCTAACAAGTATTGAATGTTTCTCTTTTCCTATCTTTTTAATTTTTACTTGCCACTGTGATAAAGTGTCGTTTTTTTCTTTCGTATTTGTCTATTATCGGTAATGGATGGTCTATTTCAAAATTTATTCTGTTCGAACTATTTTTATTTTGTATTTATGAAGTTTCAATTGCTAATGTAATTTGTTCATTAGTATTCAAAAACATATATTTCTCGACTTTTTCAAGTCGACTAAGCGAAACGAAAGGAAACTTTTTGCTTTTCACTAGAAAATATTCTTTCTTTCTTCATACGTTCTCTCGTTTGAGTCAGCTATTTATTCTCAATAATGTTTGATCGCTTGAAAAAAAAAACTAAAATTAAAATGTTCAACAGCTGTAGATGAACGATCTATAATATTTCTTCGATTTTTCTTGCATGAGTTAATCAATAGTCATGGGATAGCGTATACTCTGTACAGTATATATGCACATGCTAGCCATTTATAGAGGGCATCCTTCACATACAGATCTTTTTTACAACATCTTTGTTCTTTGTTGAGGAACATATATAGTGAAAGGATAAGAAGTCGGTCATTCGATAGACTGTAACATCAACTTACAATAGTTTTTTATTCTCTGTATAAAGTGTAAACACTATCCGAATATCATCTCAACAAGTTTTATGCATATTCTAACTTTCTTTGATTGCCATTTTATTCAGTCGATTTTTTAGTTGTTTTTTTTTGTTGTAATAATTTTGAAACTAATGTAAAAATTAAGATTAAAATTAAATTTTTCGACTCTTGTATTCTACTGTTATATAGCATACTTCATGTACACAACACCAACTCTAAAGAAAAGAAAATTCCTAGCCTCATCGCTAAGAAGTGACTTCTGTTGCAGAGTAATCATTTCATTTGTTCGAATCCAATGGACCGCTGGAAGAATGCTCAAGTACTTAAATGGATTAGATATGAGAGCCAAACATTTTTTCTGTACAGTCTTAATTTCGGTTAAGAAAATATTTTAAACTATCTAGTCGTATAAATGTTCTATTCTTTTTAGATTAAAATTAAAATTAGTCATCTGTATATTAGTGTATATTTCCAAAAACTCAATGTTAATGAATTATCAAAATTTGATTTATATAGGTGTATTCAATGATAAAGAATTGAAAGTATTAGAAATAATTGAGCTTACGTTAGTGTCAAACAGAATAGCGAAAAAACCACAATAATATACTGCCCTTGCAGCTTGTTATCTTTATAAAGTTATTTATCATCGAGGCAGGTTTTTCACATCACAGCATATGAGAATTACTCATAAAAATCCTGCCATTACAACTTTAGACGAATCGATGAAAATGTGTAATCACTAAAGGCATTTTTTATTCATAGTAATAATATAAATTTGTCTGTTAAATCTCTTCATGCCTCTTCGTCCTGGTTCTTCTCCTATTATATGATTTTACTCATTATTCATTCAATAACAGATAATTATTTTGATTTATCAGAAAATCTTTGAGAGGAAGTTGTAGACGATATCCCTGCTTTTTTCACCTTTTTTTGTTACTATTTATTTGTGATTTTTTTTTCTTCTCATATTATTTGTTTGTTTTCAGTTTTTTGTTTGTTTATGTTTATTTCCATCCAGAAAAACTAAATGATTGTTTATACTATTAATATTACAGAAATAACTACAATAGTTAACGCTACTAGTGAAAGAAATAAAATTGTTGTAAAATGTCGTGAAAATTTAAATATATGAATAATACGTTCAACACACGACATTTGCATTTGATTATCCTTAATAGTTAATTTTGGCAAATGTGTTTCGAATCGACCGTCCGGTAAACGTACATTTGGTTTATTATCGATTTTAATTGTAATAATATTACTATGATTCGTTGATAAATTCTCATCGTTTTCTAATTGTATATTATCTTTTCGTACTGTTTTTGTTTCTTTATTATCATCTTCTTTACCATCATCGTTTAGAAATATTGTCGTCGCTAATTGTTGTTGTTGTTTATAACGTTCATCAAGAATGTATTCGAGACCATTTGGGGGAATTTTTTCAAAGAGATTATCTCCAATATCAGATGACGAATGTTGTTGAACGTTTTTTCGGTACGATAATGTTTGTTTTTGATGTTGAGAAATTGAATCTGTACTTTCGCTCGTATCCGGTAATGGTTGAATACGTGTACGAACTTGTTTTCGTTGTTGTTGATTGGCGATTGATTGTTGCTGTTGATTTCTATTTGTAAACTAAAATATAAAATAAACAGTGACAATTGGAACAATAGTCAAGTAGTAACTATCACAATTCAAAAATATTCCTTTTTTCCAACTTTACTTATCGTCAAATAAACAGATATACATAGAAGTATGAGAGCCGAACCGTATAGAAAACTAAGCACAAAAAGAAAATCTATTCTACGAACACATTCTTTACTTGTTTAATTCTTTCTTGAACAGTCAATGCTACTTCACTTGTATAATATGGTGTGGTGATATCTGTTGGTGATGGAATATTTTTAACTAAGTTTAATATTTGTTCATATTCGTTTGATGATGATGAAGTTATAACAACAGCATCATCACTATGACGACCTAAACTACTACTATTTTCATCTTTTTGTTGATTACTATCTCTGTTAGTATCGTAACCAGTATCTGAATGATTTGATATTGAAATAATTTCATTTTTATGTGTAAAACTATTATCGTCTTCACCATTGTTATAATCATCTGATTTTTTTGATTTTTGTCTACTTTTGATAAATTTGACTTGTTCCATCTGTTGTTGTAGTGTTCGTCTTTTTAGATCATCTTCGTTTGATGATGTTGATGATATTTGATTATTTCGATACTTTGAACGTATAATCTGTTGATCATTATCGGCTATAATGTGAACATCGGTAATATCATTATGTGTTGAAATATAATTATTTCTATTATAAGAATATTTTAATTTTTGATTCAATACAATTTTTTGATCATCATTATCATTGATATTCATGTCACTAAATGGTAATTTATTTCCTCTTTTTTTGGGATTTTGTTCATAATCACCACTTGATGGATTGTTAGTTCGCATTGTGGTTTTCGTCTTAGAATATATATAAATATTTATATATATATATATATACGATACTCTATTTTTATTTATTATTCGAACAAAAAAAGATTAAGACAACTAATAAGATATGGATATAAAATTTTTTGCATTTTTTTTTTTCTTCAATTAAAATTGAAACGCGCGCATCTTTTTTCTCTCTAAATTACTAATAAATTCTCATTTAACATATAGAATACGTTCATTTTATTTAAAAATACTTTAATTTAATATTTTCTTGTATATGGTAAAAGAAAACAAAATAATATAATAAGAATGTAAAGAGATATGAATCGGTAGAATAAAGATATTTCAAAACTTAGTTAAGTACAATTGTTTAAGTAGAACATGTGTATGTGGATAGAATTAGCGGTTATATGCCTCCTACTGTTATTTTCTGTACATGGAATTGAAATTTTAAAAAAATAATTTTTCTAGTAAAACTTGGCGCAGAAAGATGGTTGTGGTTGTGGAAAATGACAATAAATTGCGGGATTTTTTGAAAAAAAACACATGTTCGATAAGTTTCGTTGAACTATGAAATGTTTTTTGTGTATATATCGAAAAAATAAAAGTTAACAAAAAAGTGAGAACCGTGTCTAATTCTAAGAGGTCATGTTGCACGATCAAAGTGCGGTTAAATAATATATCTGCACAGTGTGTAGTCGATCGTGAGAATCTTTATGTAGTTAACTCATCTTCTTTTCACCGTGTTTCTTATTACATTTAAGATAAGTGTCGTCATTCATTCGAGTAGTTGATTTTATTTGTTGAAAAAATTTCAAAAAGCAAAAATTCACAATGGTAACTGATGAAAAAATGATTTTTCTCATTTTTTTTTATGTTATTTCTACGTTTGTTCGTTGAAGATTTGGCATGAAAAAGACTATGAATGGAGAACTTCGCTTTATTATGATCTAACCGTTGATGATTTGAATTTGCCACAATTTGGTAAATTAAAATAACCAAATCGATTTTCTAATCTAAATCGTTATTCTTTTTTATTTATTTAGATTCATGTGTAGAAAATTTACAAGACATCTTAGAAAATAATTCGTCATTTGTTGACCTTCAGTTTGCTGTTTCTCTATGCAAGTAAGTGTTTATCATTCATGAAGATTTTATTACCTATGAAAAAAAATATATTTTTTTTATTTATTTTTAGAAATCGTCATCTTCCATCATGTGTTTTTGTATTAAGTCTTTTATATATGAAACGATTGAGAGCATTACGTTCATCAACAATAAACGATATTAACATTAAAGAACTTTGTATAATTGCTACAGTAAGATAGTTTGATGAATGTTGTGATATTCTTAAAACATGTGTCCTTCCTATTTAGCTGTTAGCTGATAAATATTTGATTGATGAAGGTGAAGAAGCACAACTATTTAATTCAGAATGGGCTCAAGCATCGGGAATGACAACGGAAAGAATAAATCAAATTGAACGACAAGTTTTAGAAGCAATGGCATGTGGAAGAATTTCTTGTAGTGAACTTTTATAGTTTATATTTGCTTTTTAAATTTAGAATTGGTCATTACACGTACCCTCTTCAGAATTTTGTGACTTTTTTAAATCATTCACAACTAGGTGTGGTTTTATTACTATCTAATTTCTCTTAGACTCTAAAATTTGAAGATTTTATTCATTTAGAATATCACTGGATTTAACAATGAGTGATGAGTTGTGTAAGTGTAACGAATGTTGTTTTTATGCCATCAAAGATTCATCTGGACTTAACGAATTGTTTTTGAAGATTATTCGACAAGTATGTAAATAATAAGAAAATGTATATGAAATAAAAACATCTGTCTAACATTGGCTTCTCTTCTAGACTATCGCATTATTGGCTCTCACAAGTTTAGTTATTGTTGGCTCAGCTTTATCTTTACACACGGCTATTTTCACTGGTACATTGACGCATCATGCACTTATGAAATCATTGAATTCAAACACAATTCAAAAGAATTCTCTTTGTTATTGGAGTAAGTACTCGTTCGTTATCAATTTTAAATATGTTTGAAAATATCGTAACAAATGAACAATTCTTGAAAAGAATCGATAAGTTATTTAATTTCAGAGAGTACACGAAATGCACATACAGCATAGTATTTTTTTTTGTTTTTTTTATCTAATACCCAAATGTTATTTTAGATCATGTTTCGAATACTGTTCCCGACAATAATGTTTCATCACAATCTATTTCGAATCAAATGTATCAAGAATTCGAATTAGATGACGAAATACTACTTAATCAAATATTGTTATCGTATTCGAGAAACAATAATTCTTCTAATGATGATCATTTTCATTATGAAAAACAACGATCGAATTTAGCATTCTATAAACCAGATTGCTCAAATATAAGAAATTTAAAAGTATTCAATCAAGACTCAGTTTACAGCTATCATCATAATAAACCATTATCATCAGTTCTAATTCAGCCACTTATTTCATGTTATGGATAGACTACTCTTTTGTTTTTCGTTCGAAAAGACAATTGTATTCCCTTTTTTTGATATACCTTTTGCCAATTATTGAATTATCAAACGTTGAAAACCGTTTCAAAGAACAACCCATGACATTTACTAAGTTTAGATATGAAGTGGAAAAAGACGAATGCCTATCGATATGGTGGAATGTTCTACAGTCTGATATATTAAGTCGATTAGTTTCTTGGATAAGAACTTCTTTATTTCTTTTACTGTGTAGTGAAATTTTTCTTCTTGATGTTTATTTGTTAAGCACTTTTTTCTTGCTTCAACGCTATTTTGATTTTTTATGTGAATGTCTTTCAAAATCTAATGTGTTTATTGTGGGTTTTTTTCATGTAAATTATACTGACATTTATATTTGGTTTTCTCTAAAACAAAATATTTGTTGTTAGTTATTTTTAAATAACATGTTTTATACGCAAAATATACGCGCATGATTCAAAGACGTCAAACCCTGCAACGTTCTCTTAAAATGATTTGTATATCTCAAATAAAAATAAATTTAAAATTTAGTTCGATTACCATAAATAGAATAGATTAGAGTACTTTGGGATAAACACAGGCACAGATATCCTCAGATTTGTATGCGCTAACGAGATCCTGAGATAATGTCGTTCAGACAGTGCATTTCAACGGCAGAAAGAGAGATAAAGAATTTTTTTCGTGATAACTTTCAATTCAAGCGCTATTGGAAGTAGTGTGAGCTTTTATCTTGAAGTGGAAAGTCTGTTCTATAAGATTATCGTTCAAAACAAAACTATTGTGCCTTAAACTGACGTGGTTTTTCAAGAAATCATATGGTCTTCCAACGTATTTGATCGATATGTTGGTCAAATTTCATCCTTCTGCAAAATTTTCTGACCGACAGAAAAAACCGAAGAATCTAATAAGCTCAATGTTTTCTTCAATCTTCAATGGCTGTAGGAGCTTGAAGAATTAGATTGCGAACTTTTGACATTTAAAAGATGAACAAAAAGTCGTGGATGTTCGTGATTACTTCTAATCAGTTCTAGATGATTTTCATATTTTTGTTAGAGTTTAGCGTTCTAAAGAACTTTGTCACCTGGTTACATTGCTTAACCAAATGAAATCGAATCAAAAACTCGAAAAGAGCGCATTAACGGCTAAAAGATGCGTGATTTCACTGGTGTTGTTGTGCAGTAATTCTGTATTCACTCCAACTCGGTCGTTCTTTAACTTAAAAACGTGGAAAATATCTCATTTTGTAGAGAAATGAACGTTCTGTCTGATGGTATGTTTAAAAAGATTTCGATGTATTTTGCAGTTGATAGGTCTTCTGGAAAACCCGAAAGTTCAAAGACCTATATCTTAGAAACGAAAGATAAGGTATTCAGATCTCAGTTGATTCATATGTTTCAAAGCGTGTAGAGTCCGAAAATGTGCATTGTGATCAACAAAAATGGGGAAAACGTAGTTAAAAATAGCTTAAAGGACTATCAAAAATCAAATAAGTGCCGTGATACTTGTGAAAGATGGCTCTCAGCAGAGTTACAGGAGCGATGTGGACAATTAAAAACTATGTTTCAAGATAGAACTAACGACGAGGGATCTGATGCATATATTACTTTTTAGTTTAGAGTTCGATTTGATGGTGAAAAACGCATTTCAATATGAAGAATTGTAAAATGTTTTCAAATGAGCTATTTTATTCCTTGCTGTCTCTAGTCTGTATCCTAAAACGTTCATGTTTGTCGGTTTTATCATTTCTGAGATAATTAGGTATGAATTGCGTCTTGAAACCTATAAAAGCCCCAAATGTCGGACCTCACCAGAACCCCATGCCGATGTTTCAAAATTTTTCAAATGACACAATCTTATTCAGAATTAAATGCTCTTTCAAATGAGATACGTCAAAATTTTTGCGGCAAACCTTTATGTAAATGTGGGACAGTACTGAAAGAATTACTCTAACCAGGAATTGTACATTAAAACTCCATCTATTTGAATGGAGTGTCTCTATTTAGCCCCATTGGGGGTAATGAGAGACACTTTGATGGAGCTCTCCATCTTTTTCATCTGACTTAAATTTTTCAATCTGGTCGAAAATTTTCAAAAGATTTCTACAGGGACGTGTAGAAAAATGTTCGGTCTACCACCGTGTTCAATGGCAAGATTTTCCAATCAAAAACGGTTAAGAAATAGTAAAAAAGCGACGAAAATTTCAAACAGTGTCTCTATTTACACCAAAGTACTCTATAGCTTCTCCTTTTTGGATTAAGAACGAAAATTTGAGATCATAATACAGAAACTTTTTCCCAAAGGTTGCAGCGTCAAAAGTGACTTAACACCGACAAAACACAAGAGCCTTATTTAATTCTTAGAACAAAAAATTCTTGGTAGAAGTAACGATAATAAAAACATACATTCCCTCTCGTTTCCAGTTAAACAGTGGAAAAAGTTTTTTTATAAGACTGAAAATTCAATTTGGTTAATACTAGTCAGAAATACTGATTGATATTTATTTAGTTACCATTCGTGTCTTTGTATTGTTACTGTTTCAAAAAGGCTGCTAATTTTCGAAAAGGTGAAGAAAAAGTCGATACTTGGGATGGAAGAATGCAGGATACAAAGTAATTAAAGATTATATACCGCAGTAAAGCTGTGGCTTGATTTTATCTAATAGTGTAAGTGTTGACCATATTCAGTGACTTTGGAACATTCTCATTCATTCTCGTTTCAAGTATATCAATTTTCTTCGTTTTTAAAATGCGCAAAAGTATGTTTCATAAACGTTTTTCGAACACATATAATGTTTAAGGATAGTTTCAAACATGGAGCAAAAATGATGTTCTTCTGCAAATATTGAATAAACCACTTTTCGTGTGTAGAAAAAAATAAAAGGAGCACTAATAAATTCATAAATAAATATGATGAATCCAAAAAATGCCATTTTTTATAGTTTTTTTCGTATGAAAATATTAAAATCAACTAACACTACATAATAAAGTAAATTGGACTATGCGACATAATATTTCTAATGGTTTATTCGAAAAAAAAACCACTTGAAAAAATGATTTCATGTTTTTGTGATTACTATATAATCACCTTTTATTTAATTTATTCATGTTATGGTGATTGTTCAACTATACGACAACGGATGACGTGTAAAATCACGAGCTATGCAACAATCTGCTAAAACAAAATCAACTAACAGAAAAAATTGATAATTTGTGGTATAATTTGGCTATGAAAATCTTAATAGTAACAATAGTACTTATTTTATTTCAAAGTGTGCAAGCAGGTGAGATTTTTGATGAGAAATTAGATTAGAGAGTGAGAAAATTCCTGAAATTCTAAACGTTTGTGATTATTCTAAGTTGTGACTTCTTTTTTCAATTCAAACTTGAATAACCCCTTGTCCCTTTCATATATGATTGTCGCAAATCTCTATTGTATTCTTCTCTTACATTCATTGTTCTGGATTGTATAGTTTATTTTGTGTAGTCTACTGCTTTAGATGATCAATCCAGCCAAAAGTGGTTTTGGCCTTTGGTGGCCGTATGTTTCGCCGTATTGTTCAGCATACCATGTATATTTGTTATTATGCTTTTAATATATCGAGAAAAATATTTTCACGACGATGATTCATTAGACGTAAATAATGATAGTACTTCACAAGCTTCCACACCGACGCCTACACCAGATGAATGTTTTACTATTAATGGTCAGTATCGCACACCGCCTCCACCTTATCTCTCAACTTCCGAAAATCATCTGCCATCTCCTCCTCCACCTTATTGTACTTCCCTTAGGGAAGAAAGTGTGGTAAACGAAACAATTCCTCTCACTGCCACTGAAAGTCATTCATCTTCGGAAATAGTGGAAGAACAAAATCAAATTCAGAATATTCAACAACAACAACAACAAACGATAGTACAGTTAGAAGAATCAAGTATTATCAGTACGATTAACTTGACGACACCTCAGCAAACAACACATGCTGATGAATCGCAATCGCGTACAAATAGTGAGAGAAATAATAAAGATCGATATCCGGTTTTATCTGTTCTACGTAATCAACAACATAATATACCCATATTATGTAACTCTTCAAACTTTTCAGATATATCAGTGGAGACATTTCAGGTATAAGTTAATTAAATTCTTATTACTGAAAAATGTATTCAGATAACCTTCAGTTATCCACGATTGCAGAAGAATTGAGTGTGGGGTTTATTCATTGATCTTCATTCTTTTAACAAAACAAGAGAAAAATAAAAAAAACTGTTAACGAAAAATAGAAATAAAAACTAACAAAACAAGACAAAAAACAATACACAAATATTATATAAATGACGGATACTGTGTCTATAAGGCTGAATATTTTTACATATACAAAGATGGAGTTCATACAGTATTGATGAACGAATTAGATGAGACACAAGTGGAAGTGTCTCGTTTGAAGATTTTCTCATATGGACAGTTGTGAAGTTTATGAAACTAAGAAGCAGAGTCGAAAGATTTTTGACAATAGAAAATGATGTATCAGTATATTTTTTATATAGTGACAATAAGATCATACTACTCTCCAGTAACCGTTTTATTCTGTGTTCAAAAATATCAGTTTGAAATAGTTCGACAACACAGCACCTTGCTATTATAAGAAGAAAAAAATATTGCTCTTAACAAAAAAAAAAGCAATTAAATACAGGCGCTCATTCTAAATTATTGTGTAAAAAGTAATGGAACATCTTCATCTTAGAAAGCTTAGATAACATTCAAAAATATAAGTGATTAAAACCAAATTCGTTTGTGAAATATGTAAAAACATTTTACAACTATTTTAATAGCAGAAAGTAGTACGAAGAAGAAGAGTAATACATACACACAGAAAATATATTGATTGTTTTACCTATTCAGAGATAATTGAGCAAAACCGTATAATAATTTATCATCCGGCGTTTGATTTGAATCGGTGCAGGACTTCTAAAACAAGAAAAGAAAGTTTAATTCGATCATCGACCATATAGATTTCTGAATGACTTACAAGAGCAAATGTGGCTGAACCAAGAGCACAGTTTTCTATCAAATGCGTCATATTGCAAGCAACTATTTAAAACAATTATCAAAAAGACATTTTTGCGTCGACTGGTTTTTGTTTAGAATATTACCGTTCTGTGAATCTCGTTCGTCTATTAAACTCGCTGAAACCATCTCTTGTACAACTTCTTCTACACTTTCACTTGTTTTATTAAATTCAAATTTGATATCGTGTAAATCTCCTTGCTGATTTCTATATAAAAATTTAAATTCAGTTATAAATACTAAGAATAGATCACACATTAATACCTTATTCGTAGCGTTAATTTGAATACTTTATTATCTGAATCATTTACTCCGCTGTTCGTAATTTCAGCTGATGTTTCATTTTGCACAAATAACTCATCACTCTTGTCATCAGAATTAATCTACGAAAAGTTCAATTATTTATTGTTGTTTTACTCTCTTAGTTGTAGTGGGGATTTTCTTAAAATATTGTTTTATTTTTTCACTCACTTTTTTATTCTCCATGGAATTTTGTATAATTGTTTGTGTTTCATCGCCCATACCTCCTATATTTTCCATTCCTTTCACTGTTTGATTTTCTAATTGTTGTAATTTCAGCATTTCATTGTATTTTGCTGATGTCGTATTATCATTATTATCAGTATCATCGTCCGAACCACTGCCAAATTTCCATTCACCACTATCACTCATTCGGATGTTTCTTATCGATGTCGGTTTACGTCGGCTAACTATTTTTTCTTCCATTTTTTTTCGATCTTGGATACGCAATGCCAAATATTTTGCTATATAAGACCGATCTTTCGCTTTTTTGAAAAAATCATGCCTTAATAGTAATTTGGCTGTAGGTCTCTCATATGGATTCTTCTGTAAACATTGTTCAATCATGCGGCTAGAACAAAAACAAAGTTTTGAGTGTTGCACAAACAAATCAAATATTTTTTATGTCTAGATGCAATCCTTGGAAACAGCAGTACTATCGTTCTTATAAAAACTTACTGTTAATAGTACAACAGTTGACAGAGAACCTTCTAACTACATCAGTTATCATCCTTTCATTTGTTTATTAATCTGTGAAACAATCCATCAAACTCCGGAAGCTATCGCTGACAATGGCAAATGTAGAAAAGTAATCTTTTTACCTGAATGTCTTGCTATATTGCTTGTACTGATCACGATCTTCTGCACAACTATCTAAAGTTGGCGGGTCATTCTGTAATGTCATTATCAACACCTATCAGAGGAAGAAAACGTCTACAAAATATACATGAAGTGTCATCAATGCCATACTTTCATTGGAGGAAACTTATGATATGGTGCTGTACCAGTTGATAGTTCAATTGCTAAAATCCCAAAACTCCAGATGTCTGCTTTCGTATCATAACCAGACGGCTATAAACAAAATATTCCTGATAAAATATGTGTGGGGCATATACAATTTTTGGAAATATCCAGTACTTGTTGTTCCATCACTTCGGGAGCCATCCTGAAACAAAAATAAAGTATTCATTGAAACTTAGAAATATAGATATTTAAAGAATTAATAATATACCAGCAAGGCGTTCCAACAAATGTATGTCGTTGCTTATCATGTGTAATATCCCCACCAGACGCAATGAAAGCACTCACACCAAAATCTGCTATTTGAACTGAGCCATCTGTTCCAAGAAGAATGTTTCCTGCTTTGATATCACTGCAAAGATTACTGTTGTATAAAATATATTTATAGAATAGATATTTCCTACCGATGTATGTGTCCGTTTGTATGAAAATATTCCAATCCTTTTAATACTTCTTTCAATACCGTAGCAATGGCAACTTCATCTAGTACACCATTACGACAATTTTGCTTATGCATCGTGAAACGTATAACATCTAGCAATGAGCCTGTATTAATAAAAAAAAATTTTATTATCCTAACAACTTTCTACAATGAAGTCACCCACCTCCATCTAAAAGTTTCATTATTAGCCATAATTCCTCACCAACAACAAACGACGTATAAAATCGAACAACATTTTCGTGTTGACACTGGCTCATTACTTGTATTTCTTTCTGAAAATAAAATTAAGTTTCATTAAAACCAAAAAATGGAAAATAGTTATCTCTATCGTTCACCAATAATTCTTCCAACGATGTGTTGCATCGATCAAGATTTATACGCTTCACAGCAACTCTTTCTCTTGACTTTTTCACGGTTGCTGCTTGTACTACTGCTGTAGCACCTCTTCCTTCAACACCAATAGTAATTTAAATAAGCAGTTTTTATACAGAGAAAACTGAACTAACCAATCACTTCTTCCAGGTCATAATCATCTGCACTACTTGGCCATTTTGAACGAGACTCAGGATGTGAATCACAATTATCGGCCATAAAGATCTTCAAAATAAGAACTGAATTATATTCTAAGTACAAGTAAACAATACTTTACTTACTTTGATTATCAAACAACAGTAAATAAGATAAATTCTTTAATCGACTGTCGATTCAAATTTAGATTACTTAGATATTGTAATAACTGATCATACGAAACGATTATAAATCAACCGAATGAGAGAAATTGCATAATGATGACCGCTAAAATAGAATGTATGTAGACATTTTTGTTGAAAATTAATGAGATTTCTTTTATATCTGCAGTAGATGTTTATTATTGCATCGTGCAATCTGGCATGGTCGCCAGAACTGGTGACTTATGGAGGACGGGACAAAGAATCACCATGACGATTTCTTTGTTCCGTCCCCCATGAGTCACCAGTTCTGGCAATCCTGGCAGATAATCTGCTTAAACATGAAAAGTAAACATCCGTTTACTTTTTAATTTTCTATAATAGCGAGAAAAGAAAATGGAGCAGTTTACCTATAATTGTGATAATAAAATCACAATAAACTCTTCACAGATTAAGAGAAACATCAAAATTATATTTTAAATTGATTCTATAAATAGAAAGAAACAATGGTATTGTATTACAAATATAGTATCGAAGAAATCATAGTTTGTAAAATTCTGTAAAAATCATTAATTTTATCTATGAGAATTCTAAAGACGGCTAGTAAAAATAAAAATAAGAGATATATATATAGTATGAAATATTTTTGCAAAGATTATGGTCGTGCTTTCCACGGTTAGTGTCTCAAACAGGATTCACGGTGAGACAAAGATTTGAGAGAAGCACGCGTTATTTGTTGAGTAAGATGTATTGTTTGATAACAATGATAAAAATTTGTATTAGTCCATATTTTCCTACTAGCTGTCAGACAGTTAAAGACATTGTCCATGCCTTTGAATTCGGTGTGAATCTGGACATAATTTTTTGTGCTAGACATGACATGGATTTTGTTTTCTTATCGTCTGCGTATGCGCATGGGCAATGGGTTCTACTTTCTTGCTTCATACATATAGTGGATATGTACCTATAGATACAAAATTACGAAAATACACACCTAACCGCCTCATAGAAAATTATGAGGAAACAAATCTCAATATTTAATCAGTAGTTGGATTCTAGACCTGTGCAAATCTACTGTTGATACAGTGCGGCCAGGATACGAAAATTTTTGCATTGAGCAATGAACCAGTTTCGGATTGTATTAAAAGATTGATGATTTAAGTTCAAGTAATATTTGGAGAATTGGTTGTTACCAATTCAATGGTAGAAAAAGGCATGTTGCATTTATTCTCTGTCCTAATAATGTTCAATGCACTACTACCATATGTAAAGCGAGCCTTTACTTTTATTTCCTTTTTAGTCATAAATAGTAAATGGATTCAAAAAGCTTATTCACTGCTAGCCATCAATTTTTTGATGTTATAATCATAGTTAAAGAAGGGAAAGAAATCTGATTGATCAACTTCTTGGAGTCTGATTGATGGAAAAGTTGTTGAATGAGAATGAAAAAGAAATCTGCGAGCGCCTTATGTCATCTTCAATATCATTCTGAAAATGCAGCACTATACACGAGTGAATTGCATAGCCATTGTACTGTTGGTTGTAGGAGAATGTTTTGCTTGTAAAAGCTATTTCGCTCAACAGATTTTAAATATCTTTTTACTATTTTGTTTGTTTAAAAATGATTATCAAATTGTGAAAAAACGAACTTTCCATCTCAAATGGATATAAATAGTGGATACTGAGATGTACATCGAACAAGACCAAATCCGACTGTTTTGGGCTCTATATGGAGAAAGAATCAACTTTTTTCTCTCATTTATTTAAACTTGTTCTAAAAGCTTTTTAGACTTTCTTGTAGTCTGAAAAGCAAGTTTTCAGAATATATACTTTAACTTTAAATAAAATAAGGTTTGGACCTGATTCTATCAAAAACCTCTGTCTCAGAACAATTTTGCAAAATTCTGTCCACCGAGATTAGAACTATAGATTCATATGCTAATGGTGATTCTCAGAAAGCTTTAAAACAGGCAGAAAGATAGAGCGTAACAAGCTTTACGTTTTGGCAAAAAACGGAAAAGTTTCAGAGCTTTTTATTTAACCGAAAATCAGGATGAAACATGTATTCAATATGGTTTTTTGTACAAAATGTCCACCGAGATTTTAAAAATTGTTTGGCTTATAACTCCGGAACAGTTTATCCGTTAGAGTCCACAAAAACTTTTACCGTTTTTTCGTTTTCAAAATATGTGATAAAAATCCCAACTCTTTAGCTTGCCTTGTTACAGAGAAAATCTGATTTTACATCGAAAATGTCCACCGAGATCTTTTTCCTAAAATATGTCTATCGAGATTATTTTGTCTATATTTCAACTAAAATAACTTCAAATTCCAACTCATGATACACCATACGATCCGTTAAAACCTGGGTTATTCTCCTGAAATCACAAAACGATAAGCTATTTTTTCCTCGATAATGCCGTTTTCTCAAAACAATAGCACTAAGGATTGGGTAGCTCTTGAAAATTATTGCTTCGAAGACTTCACAAAATTTAAAGTGCAGGGAAAATATTTTAAATTTTTATACAATCGACATAGCTCTATCAAACGTACGATTCGGATTTCTTTTATTAGAAACTTTTTTTATCGTGGGTTTTTTCTCAAACATTACAATGGCTATGGATCACTCACACAGTATCAAAGAGTAACAATTCGACTTAACGATTCGTAGATGACCCATGTAAAGTCATTGCGTCTGAAAAGACGCGTTTTGACGCGTTTATTTTGAAAAAGACGCGTCTAAACGCGTTTTTTTCAGAAAAAAATGGTTAGACGCGTCGTACCGAGATGCGTTTAGACGCGTCTAGCACTTTTTATTAAAAAAAACGCGTCTTAACGCGCTTTACCAAAAGAAGCCTCCAAGACGCGTCGTACCGTGACGCGCTTAGACGCGTTTTTTTCAGGAAAAGTTTGTCAGACGCGTCTGGCACTGGTTTCAAAAAAAAATGCGTCTTAACGCGCGTTGCCTAGAGAAGTCTCCAAGATGCGTCTAAACGCGTCGTACCGTGACACGCTTA
>CAJNOQ010004044.1:0-18483 GCA_905250885.1 Didymodactylos carnosus | reverse complement strand
GTAACAATATCATGCTAAACGTGTGACTATGTTACGGTAAAACCATGACATCCAGTTTTTACCGTAACATTGCTACACTTTTAGCATGATATTGTTACACATTTACCGTAACATTTCGGGACAGTGCGTTATTGCACAAAAAAGTTACGGCTATTCTGTTTTTCATATGATTTGCCTTTTTTCCAGCAAATCAAAACCAGCGGATGTTTCTCTGTTTTACTTCGACTAGTAGCGTCATCAAATCATATGATAATTGATTTGTTGGTACATGCGATATGGAGCGATCTTTTCTCGACACATTAAAGATACTTATTCTACAAATCGAAATGAATGTTTTCTAATCTGATCACACGATCGGGCATATAGCCAGGGTTTCCGATTGTTCTCACGGAGATGGATGGTGAAAAAGAAATTTGTGAATTTTTGGCAGAAAGTTGCTTATGGAAAAACTCATCAGGTCGCATAAGGCCTGAGTGACGCTAGTTTATCGGTATGCAACGAATTATTAGATCCCTAAGCTGTCAACCACCAATAAATAACTCATTGTTTTGAAAAATCTAAGCATCAGCTATCAAAACTTGTCAGATAGTAAGTGCATAAGAATAGGGTTTTTCATGCATGCATAATTCATGTTGCGCACTTTATCGTCTGCGTTTCTCTACTTTTTTCGCTGGTGGTCAGCCATTTTCTTTCCTATTTCCATGCAACACCCCTTGTTTTACGCGCAGAAATTTATGCACTTGGAAACGGCTATATCTTAAGCTTTAAAAAGTATTGAAACAGAAAGGATATTATTCTCAAAAATCTCTGATAGCTTCCCAATCTACTTCAGCTTTACTTTTTAAAATCTCCAGCAATACCGATAAACTCATTTTCTAAACATATTTTTGTGTTTGTGCGACTTGATGAAAAGTCAAAGATTTTGTCGGACGGTCCAAAAATATTTTTAGAGCCAGGCTAGACCCTCCTGCTCCTACCCCCGGATCGGGAAGCCTGCATATATGGTACGTAGCCATATGACGATGACTCATACAATGAAAAGCCATTTGGTTACTCACAAATGCATTTGAACTTAAAAAAAGAGACCGATTTTTACGGAACTTTTTGTAGTATATATTATAGCTGATATCAAGACCTTTTAGAATATATATTCAGAGTTCTCTGACCACTGAGATATCAGTGTTTTTCAAAAAATCGATCTTACATAAGTAAACGAGATTAAGGAGCCATTTTCAGGGCCTGTAGACCATTCCATCATTTTTTTTGACTCAACAATAGTATGGTCATCCAAAACTGTGACAAAAATCTGCATATTAACCGAGTACTTTAACAACTCAAAGAATTTTAATGCTGTTGCCATGACAAACAGTTTTGTGAAAAACACTGATATCTCAGTAACGGCTTGTGGTCAGAGAACTCTGAATATATATTCTAAAAGGTCTTGATATCACCTATAATATATACCAGAAAAAGTTTCGTAAAAATCGGTTTTTTTTTTTAGTTGCATTGGCAGTTGATTGGCTGTGCTTGCGTTGGTTCATGTCAAGAGACCACGTACGAATAGCTAATTTTTGTTGAAAGTACACTATTTTGCGCTTCAGAGCAAATACAGAGCACAAAGATGTCGCACTTTAAAAAACAAACATTTTTGTTTAAATTGATAAACAAATAAATATTAATAGATTATCTCACGCCTATATATAAACGAGGTATCGATTGTGCTTTAAATTCACGGTCATCGCATGGAAAAGTGAGAAGAGGTCGACTATTTTAATAAGCTTACATCTGTAAATCTGTTATCTGTTGGAGTTCTCTTAGTCATGTGTGAAGAAAACATCCATTTAGAGTTTCAATGAACAGTGAAAAGACATGTTATGTGATCTGATTAACATTACACAAGGCTTCTGGTTTGAAAAGAATAAATAGTAAATTTCACTCAAATTTCAATTATTTTCAACGCAATATTTTGTTGAAACAGTTCTATGACAAGTGGAGGATCGACAGAGCCGGAACCAGCGAACAGCTTGAAGATGATATACAACCTTCACATGAAAGTGAGTCTAACGTACATGGAGTAAAGAGAGGCGCAAGTGAAGAGTATTTACTACAGAAATTTGACCCACAAGAATTGTTTTTCATCAACAACAACAAAAGGCAATAAAGGGTACCAAATCAAACGAAATTGTAGACCCTAAAAAAAGTTTAGCAGGACACCAATAGTAGCAGTATATTTTTATTTACATAACAGTAACGTAATGACAGAGCCAAAATACACAGGAAAAACTTTCTACCATTCATCATATAATCAGTAATAGTAATGAGGAAATAGTTCATACTCGCACGTTTCCTCGATCGCGTCCAGCAATCACAACCCTATTATTTTCCGAATTTTAAGTTTCTACCGTTTATAATTCTTTTCGAAAACGATCAAAATTTGAGTGAAATAAAAATACTAAATGAACTCGTCAAATTTTATTCTAAACTGAATGTTTCGTTCGTTCGCTATTCGAAATTCGTTTAACAGCATTTGCTTTATTATATTCAAAGAAGTACAGTTGATGGAGAAATGGCCGCAATCTATGCACTCGGCTACGAGATCCAAAACGACAAATCTACGTACACAACGTTTGATATTCAATGCGTATATTTTGCCATACTTACAAACAAATCTATGTTGTTTGACCGCTACTATCGAAAACTGTAACAGAACAATTAAAGCAAAAATCGTCAACTTCATCCGTTAAGTCATCAATGGTGAGACCCAACGATTGTCGAAATAGCATTCACTGATAAATTTAAAACAGTACACATGTGAACAAAACGGTTTTTATCGATGTTCATGTCAAGAGCACTGACACTACTACGAGAATTCTTCAAAGTATACTCAACAGAAAGGAACTAAAATTTATTTTTTAATGCATCGAGAGCATCATTTCATTCAAGATTTACCCGAGAATCGGCCATCACTATACGTTGCATGCTGGCAACAAACTAATACGAGCTAGTTCGATGCAGTTCTACATTTCAACAGCGAATGATCTTTGCTAAATGATTTTTATTGGTAAATTGTATTTCTTCTTGAAAATTTTTACAACTTACGTCAGCATAACCAGGGACATTAATGGCCTGGCTAGTGAAATAAAGCAATAATAATAAATAAATAGTTAATGTGAAGAAAAAAAAATGTTTATTTTAAAATAAGGCGTCCTCAAACTCTGTCTGAGCTTTTATCGCCACATTATAACATCATATATGATTAACTTGAAAAAAATGTAACGCACCTATACTGTGTAAGCCGCAGTGCAATAAAAAAAAATGAAGAACAAGGTAAACATTTTTCGGACAATTCGTCGTAATTAAAACTGTCTTTAAATTATGAAGAAATAAGAGATACATCGACAGTTGGGATTTTTCTTTGTAAAACAAATCCATTTCGACCATATACTTCGAATCTGTGGAGAAAAAAAACTTTTTTTTTCTACTATTTTAATTTAAATTTCAAAAAAGAGACTCAACTTTCTATTTTAATCTTGGACATAAAAATGTAGTTAAAAAGTATCATGAATACGAATACAGCTAGAAACGTTATTCAACCTAAATAGAATAATTAGAGAAAGATTTTATTGGCGGTCGGCAAGCTAAAATATGTATGCCGGTTTTGAAGTCGGCGATGTAGCTAATATCTTTTTAAATTTATCGAAGAGATCGTATGCATGCAAAATATTTTCAAACTAAGAACTAGTATCAGTTTTATACAAATTAACAAAGAACATGCACCTTTTGTACCTTTTTTTGAATAAAAACCATTATCCATGAATGACACTTATTGTTGACATGAGCCAAACTAAGAACAATTCTGGTAAAAAAATTTTATTGTTATATTTATATACGTCAGAAAAAGAATTACTGATTTTCTAAAAAGATGTTCATTCATGCAGTCGTGTTTCATGAGCAAATGTTTTAGTTAATTAAAGATATAAATATAAAATTTGTGGTTATAAGAAAACGAGTAGTGGTAACTAGTTAATGCTATCAATTAATTTTGAACAGAAAACAAAAATCTCTTTTATTTCTTTTGCTGATCAAATAATATTTGATTTTTCATTTTTTCTTCTCATCCAAACATTTAAGAATATTTTTTATTGTTTTTCTTATTAATATCGTATATTTTTGTAAAATAACTACAAAAAGCTTCCGACATATCCATAGCAGCACAAAATAATAAGACGGATAACATAGGAGCACAAAAAATGTAAGTTTATTATGAAAATATGACTTGCATGCCCTAAAATTAGCTTTCCTATTGTTTTTTAAAATAACAAAAACTGTCTAATTTTTTTTCGGTTTAAACGGTCAAAAGAAAGCTGATTTTAATACTTTTTTTAAGTAATATTAAAATATACTACTGCATGCCTGCGAGTGTAAAAAAAAAACTAAAAAAATTCTTTTTTAATTTAATATATGGAGAATGCCGAAAAGAGAGAAAAAAAATCTGATTCTAAGAAAAGAAAAGTGTAAAATTTTCATCTCTCAACGATCATGTTTGCGTTTCATCTTAATGTTATTGAGAATTATTTCTCGGGTCGGAACAAAAAATGTGTTTCTCGATATTATATACTATATACGTTCAAAAGTAAACATATAGAAGTTGAAATGGAATTCATAAAAATGAAAAAAGAAGAAAAAAAGTCACAGAAAATGTAATTGAGTTACTTTAGAGAATGTATAAATTTTTCACCTTCTGTAATTGAGTTCAGTGACATATATAATAAGTATTATCATTATCATCAACAATAACAATAACAACAGTAGACAAAGAAGTGATTAGTTATAAGAAAAAACACTTTGAAAACAAACCCGTTTTCAAATCTGATTATATCTCTTCGTCGGTATTTTTCTTAAACTAATACATACTTCTAATAGACAAAAAAAGAAAGAAACGATTTGTAATAATAATAATAATAATAAAAAGAAACTTCTTTTGCAATAAACACAAACACATACTTCTCTTCTTTTTTTTTGGCATTTGAAGTTCTTTGTGTTTTGTTTTTTGTTAGCTATAAAATTCTCGATGTTTTCATTAGTAAAAAACATATGGAAGAAATACGAAACAAATATGGATAATGGAAACAAAAACATGTAGGTATTAAAGCTGAAATTTATCATTAATGATTAGTGTTTCGAAACAGTTCGGTTTTCATCATCTTATAGTTAAATATTGAATAGATATAAGTAAATTAGGAAGTTCTTATCGCCACATTACTACATGACGTTAAGAATTATCATCCAGGCTATTGGTGAAGTGTATCGGTGAACGAAAATGCGTATGAGAAACAATCATATTATCGTTTTGCGAGTGATGAAATAAACTGCTTAACTGATCTTTATTTCACTGAGATAGTAGTTTTAACCTTTTCTCAAATTATCAGACAAGAAATACGGGTTTACTTTTCGATTATTTCAGTAGACTCGTCCTTTAAAAAATAAACCATCTGCTATCAACGATTAGAAGTCAGTGCAATAACTCTAATGTCTGAACATATACCAATTGTCGATGGTGATGAAATTGGTGGTAGGGAAACAAATAATGAGATTAGATCAAATCTTCGTCAAATAGGACCATATCGTTCATTATCGGCAAAACGTCCAAAAGATACGAATCATCCTCGGCGTGTCTCGTTCAACGATGTACCCATCATACACGAGGTACCATCGTTCGATTTAATGCGCAATTCAAACTGTGAATCTCATCGTTCTTGGACATACACAGGCACTAATCTTACAAATACACTTTTAAACGATACTATGACGAACGTTCTTCCATCGTCATTTAATACGAAATTACATGCTAATCGTATTAGTAGTGCATATTACAATAGCACAAGTAATGTTCGAAATCGACCCGATCTAGGTTTAAATGCTACCGTACCGTTTTTTGGTGATACGAATACTCGCTTACCAGATTGGCTATCTCGACCAAAAGCTCCAAGAATCACAACTGCTGGAATCACAGATGCTGCAAATGGTACAAATGATACAAATTCTGTACCATCGAACACTACATCAAAGCTGCAAATTGAACAAACGGAAGCACCTCCACCACCAGTAACACCCATGATTGTGATAACAGCAAATGATTCGAAAGATCAAGAACATGAAATAAACTTGAAAGAAAACACATCAAATAATCACATCGACACTACTATAAATAATGATAATAAGGAATTAACGACAGCCAGTCCAGCTTTAGACATTCCACAAAAATCGATCATTCGTAACAGTATATCTTCGATGAGACATGTTCTGCCGAACTCTGTTTTGTATAATAATTCATATATATCAAGTATTTCGTCTTCATCAAACCCTTGGAAAAGTGTAGGCGACTCACTTGGTACCGCACCATCAACAACATCATTAAACGAGAATGATAATACTGTAAAACATCCTTATCGATCAGCAATAACTCCTCTTGCTTCCGACAATCATCATCCGATGTTCATGTTGCCTACACAAACGACCACCTCCGAACAGCAACCACAACAACAACAACATAATAATAATAATAATAATAATCAACGAAATTTTTCGCTCGGATATTCTAATCAGCAACAACCGTCGTATCTATTTAGAGAAAATACGCCGTCTGAATCAAGTGCGACCACATATACGTCTACATTATCAACAAATATTGAAAACCCTGTTTTATCATTAACGAGTATCCAACAGTCGAACACTCGAAATAGTCGGATCCGCTCTGCAACATTGCCATTAGCAACTCGATTTTCAAGTAATACAAATGATACTTCGTCTACAAATAACACATACAGTAATGTATCCATAACTCCACTGACGATTCAAACAAATGGTGCTAATCCATCAATAACCGTTACAAATGCGCTTCCTTTACGTAATTCTCAAACAACAACAAACACAATAGTTCCTCCTCCTTCTTCCACTCGTGTGTCGTCAGCAATTTCGAATCCATCGAGTGTTCTTAATCGTACCGTTTTACGTCCTACAACAATTGCTTTTCAGTGCAATGCATCCTATCAAACCACGCCCATTCTTAGTCAATTCCCGGCCAAGGATTCCACGCTAACGATGTCTAACATTAGCCAACAAACACCATCGTCCGTGAAGCAGATGCCTATTCAAAAGACGGCACATAATTCGCGATTCATGCAGCGGCCAAGCATTCCCATGACTTCCTCATCTTCTACAACTCCAGTTAAATATTCAACATTTGCAAATACCATAATTAATAGTAACAATGGAGAAAACATCACACATCATCTTAAAACATCATCAACCACAACAACATCAGCGGCCCTTCAACGAGCTCGTTCGGCAAATGTATTTCGTCGATCTCCTGTTGACGCATTTGGAAACGTTACAACGTCAAATAATAATACGAACATGAGTTCAATGAAACGAAATCCAAATGTTCGACAAACTTATGGTTCCTACTATATGCAGCGGGTTCTGTTACCTACAACAACGAATTAAATTTTCTGTTTTTCTTTTCGACAATTTTGTATATTTATCTGTTTCAGTAAAAATGGAAAAAAAGAATGTTTTGCGTTTAATTAGGCTAACATTTCTTTAATGTGAAAAGAGTGTACTGCTTGTGCTTTTTTGGAGAAACCAGAGCACATTTTTCGAAAAACAAATATTTTTTAAGAGTACCCCTCTCCCTTTTGGAGCTTTCAGTAGAAACATTGTCAAGTATAAACTAAAAACGACAAAGCCTTCTCTATTCCAGGTTTAATTGAAAACTCAATTGAGCATCTTTTCATCTTGGTTGCAGTTGTCTAGCTATCAAGGTTCTCGAGTTTTCTAGAAAACTTGGTTTGTGATATCGTTCCATTACGACCTCCCTCCCCCCTCACTCCATAACTTGATCCAATTGGCTTCAAAACTTTATCATAAATACTAGACAACATTGCCCAGGTGTAGATTTCTTTTCGTTCTATCTTTCCCAGTTATAGCAAAAACACTGGAAAACATCTTGAAATCCAGGTTTTTCAACCTTGAAATTCCTATAACTTGATAAAGTTTTGAAGTCGATTGAATCAAGTTATCGAAAGATGGTAATGTGACTGAATTGTTGTTGGAAAAACACACAGTAAGTAAAACACATTTTGTACATAGTCGTTTTCTTCCTGGCATTTGCGGCGACACTTACATCTCCATGAAACATCATAAGAAAAAGTTTCGATGTACCGGAAAAGAGAGAAAAGTTTATAAAACTATGAAATTGAGTTTTTTCAGGATTTGAAGGAACAACTTAAAAAATGCATACAATTTTCAGGGAAGGTTGTGCACTGCTGGGACGGTCTCACTTTGTAGCCAAGACTTTCCTCTACATTAGAATATATTCAACTCAAAATTCAAAATTTTTTCAAAATAGAGGAGGCTTACACGTAAGTGGTAAGCTAGAGATCACTTTTGAAACTACTGGTCAAAAGAAGCGTGATAATAGTGACTGTTTTTTAGATACACTAATCTTTCACAGTGTTACATTTGATTTTCAATAGAAATTGCATAATAATTTATTATCACAGATACTAACAAGTCGTGCATTTTGTATTGTATTAACACGGACTGCAAAGTTTGGATATTACACAACCGTCACACATAGTATAGGCAGGATCAAAAATCTTTGAGAATTTTTTTTCTAAAGATCTTTGTGTATGATATACGACACGCGATTAGTTTCATTAGATAGTATTAGATCATAGGCTATTTCAAATATGTTGTATTTGATTACAGGTATAGTTACACGGAAGTAATCTGTTTGATCTATTTAATCAGTCATTTACTAAAGTCATAAGAAGCCATTTAACTAAAGAATAATTTACAAAAATTCTGATTGTTCACAAGTGCTCTTATTTTGAGCATTAAACATAACTTTCGACGTATGTTGAATGAAATACTTTAATACTTTTTCACTCAATAAAGCGTCTCATGCTTTAGAGAAAAGTGTTTAGAGAACTACATGGTAAAACCCCACCTGCTTTCAAAATGACCGAGACCCTCATTTACACGCACACACACAAGAGAGGCCTAACATTATTTACAATTATTAATTAACTATTTGAGGATTGACTCTCGCTTTTTTTTCGAATTCTCAATCAGTAGATGATTTACTACTTAAAAGAAAGAGAGATGATTGTTTGCATAGTTTAACCCTTCAATCATCATGAACGACGAGGCACATTGTCAGTTACGTACTACAATTTCATTCTCTCTTTCTCTCCCTCTCAAATTCAAAATAGATATAATCAGGTGATGTTTCTTCTTCTTCGTTTTCTAAGCTTTTATTTGTTGACAAAAAGCTTAGAGGGGATCGATCTCTGACCAAATACGTGTGAATTTCAAACGCTAATTTTCTCTATGCACGTTGATGATTATGGACATCGCCATTGAGAGGTTTTATTTTATTTCATATACAATGGAATAGACACAAACAGCCACTTTGGCCACTCTTATGTGAAAAAACATTCTATTCGACATTTAATCATACTATATTTAAATAGATGGAAAACGTGATGTCATGTAAGTTTATAACAGTCAGTATAATTTTTACCGGTTGGATAGGACTTCAAGATTTCTTCATCAGTACTTTTTCTTACTAATGTGAGGTGTAAGTCGTAGGAGAGAACTTCACCAAGTGATTAATCGTGTTTTTCGAGAAATAAATCCTACTCTAGATAGCTGTTGATGTTGGTGATGAATCGGATATTCATTTTCTTCATAGGTTCTTCTTAAATAAGTCATCAGACTAGTCTTCTGACCAGAGCTGTGGTTGTTGACTAGTATCGAGATGGTTGACTATTTCAGAAGCTTGTCAACTGCAAGGAAGATATCGCCTGTCATTCGATAGCACCCTACACCGGTAACGATAGTCGCAAGGCGAGATATTCTTCCTTCTTTCTACAGAAGCTAGATATCTAGAGAACTATCATAAAAGTTAAACCGAACACGTTCTGATACTACCAGATTATAGAGCGTATCGAGTTACGTAAAAGCCTTCCGGCTTAATGGCCCTATTTCCTTAGAGTTGTAAAAATTAAATCATTAAAATAAAAGCTGAAAAAGTTCAGATTTTTCATTAAATTTAGACGTTAAAGTTATATTTCGAGTAAAGTTCGAGGAAAAAGCGATTGATCACTTGACGAAGTTGTACCGAAAAGTTTGATTATATCACACCGTCTTAACTCAAAAGACAGTCTCTAATCAACATTTGATGCAAGACATATAAATCATATCATCTGACAGGGGTTGTTAAAACGACGATATTAGATTTAGTTTTTAAACTAAAATGTTTATCATGAACGAAAGAAATAATATTTGAAAATCGAGTTCTGTGGCACGTTGTTCTCCTGGCTCCGTTTTACAAATGAGAAGTAATGAAATACGAAGCGTTTTAGAAAAGTCCATTGAGTACGCCTCTGTTTCACCCACAGTTCATCACTGATAACAGATACCTAGGAAAATCTTTAGCAGAACATAATTTTCCATGCTTTATAGTTTATCAGAGTTTAGTTTAGTTCGAGTGGATTTCAAATTTCGAACAAACTACTTTTTGACATCAGATATTTATCTACTTCTACAATGGCTTAAATTTCTCGTTTTCAATATTTGCAAATAAATTATAATGTTGATATCAACTCAAAGATGTTCATTAGACTTAAACTTAAGTTATTGAAAATATAGGTGCAGCTTTTTTTCTCACTGCTCATTTCAGATATATTATCTTTATATCAAAGATAATTTCCGTGTACATTTCATTGCACAAGATGTATTTGATCATATGACTGTTCCCATGAAACAGATATCACTCGTTTTTCATATTGGTTTAAGATAGTAATTGGGCGTTTAAGAGAAAAAAAGCAAAAAAGAGAGAGAGAGAGAGAAATACAACAATTGTTATATATTCGAAAAAAAAACAGAATAGAATTATAAAATTTTCACTTCTAGACGTGTTAAAATTCACTTTCTAATAAAATTTTGATATTAAACGAAACATTATTGTTATATCTTTTTTAGTTTATTTTTTCAATAACAGTTCAACATTAGCAATGGAAAACCTTTTTCGAATGTGCGAGTATAACGGACAAATTCGAGTTAAAAATAGAGTTCAATTTGTTCGTTGGCTCACGCAACTTGATTTAGGACACACGACGTTTTTATGGAGAACATACCGACCAATTCTAAACAGTAAGTTATTAATAATGCGATTGATTTCTCGCACATTATGAAATTACTCAAAACTTAGTTTTTAAGGTCATCTTAAGAACAGAAAAGGGCGACACAGCTTCCAATAATGACATGTTATAAGCTAGTTAATGCACAGCATTCTCTCAGCAGTACCCTCCATTGGAGACGCACGCGTTTATTATCGAATTCGGAATGAAGTGCCCAGTTTTATTAAGAAGAATAAACTGATCGGTCCTTTTCGAAGCTCATGTCGCGGATTGAGAGAAGCTGGAAAACTGCTTCTGCAGACATTGTGAAGTATGCTAACATCTATCAACACCCAAAAAGGATGCTAGCTACACACTACTCGATTCTCAGTGTTGAATTACATTTACATTTACTAAATTATGAAGGCAGAGAGGTGTTGATGTGCTTTTTGGATGTTAGTAACCTTTACTAAATACCCATCTGATTTTTATTCGATCTTAGTATATAGTCAACTCGGCAAACTCTATCTACTGGCTTTGCCCGACTTTGATTTGAGACTGTTAGTATGTTTTACAAATACTCGGTACCAATAGTTTAAAGATAAAAGACTTTTGTGATAATAAAATACTTTGATGCAAAATTTGTATCAGATTTAACTGTTTTTGTCTGCTATCTTTCTCTTCAAGGTTTTGCGTACTGGAAAGGACATGGGAAAAGTTTGTAGCACTGAAGTAATACGATTGCATAAACTCAACTTTAGGGTTACGATGAGCGTCTAACTGTTAAGGCAAAAGCTCTTGAGTTTCATTGTTTTTCTCTTTATAGTTGCTAAGTAGTAATAAATACAAACTATTTACTACTTTTTATATGCAAAATTATTATGCGTTTTCTATATGCTGTGTGTCAACTTAGTTTTATCCGAGCAATAGTACTAATGTACATGAGTTCTACTTCATGTTCTACCAAGATTAGTTAATTTTTCCAGTTCAAATGGTGTAAACTGATGCATCGTTCACCTATTCATTTGTTCAAGGTAGCTGCATGTTCTAACTTATTGAACTGCAGATCTTTCAGTCAGTAATAGGGGGACACGTAGATTTGAGACAACTGAATCTTAGATTTGAGACAACTGAATCTTAGATTTGAGACAGTTTTCAAGCTATGAACATGTTTAAAAAAACTTTTTTTATCGATTATAGAAGTTTAACAAAATAAATAAGGGGTTGTCAAAACAACAAAAAGAATCTTTTACCATTACTTTACTCTGAAAAGTACAATTTTCCGTTACCTGTTACCAGTAACGGTAAAGGAAATTCGTTACCTTTTCAGAGTAAAGTAACGGAAAATAACGGGAACGTACCACCCCTAGTCACAGTAACGAAATTATTCGTATAGTAATATACTGTAATCGACTCTCTTGCGCCTATGCAATGTTCGCACAGCATACCTGTGCTCTAATTTTGATTTCATTTTTTGTTCTTTTAACAGCACATGGTGTTCGGTACTTTTTAATAGAATTTTTTACCTTCCAGAATTTTTATAAGATTTAAAAAACCATTTGCTTTTATACACACAAACAGTTTAATATTAAAAGTTGCACATACATTTCCTTAACGATGAATGTTCATACGGCAAAAAAACCGACAATCAGTTCATCATTTTATGATAGTTATACAAATAAACCGGTAAAATGGTACGAAATTGTTGATGCCTATCGACAATATACGGAAACATATTTACCAATCCGTTTGGATAATTATCCACAAACTCTGTTGAAAAATCTTAAAGGGTTTTTCTCGAGTACAGAAAAAACCGAAGTAATTGATGATATAAATCCCGTAAATGAAATTCAACAAACGCGTAAGTAGAATCGAAACAGATTTTCAACTGAAGAGATTGTCATCGTTTGTATTCAACAGGTCCCGATGGCAACATAATCAAAGTAACTGAATATGATTTAAAAGGTGAAAAATTTGATTCACGCATATCAGATGCTGTTAGAACACATTCGTCCAAAAAACTACGTAGCAGCTCAAAAAGAGCTCGATCACGACACCAAACAATGTCACCACCAAGGTAAAATGATTTGTTATCATCAGTTTGATTTACATTTTTTGAAGTTTACTGTCGTTGACATTAATTATAAAACATTTGTTTTCTCGTTTTTTAGACGATCTTATTCTCATACAAGACAAAATTCAGTATCACCGACTTTTTCCGATTGTCCCGAATGCCTTGCAGCAGCCCGAGCAAATTCATATATTTGTAATTGTTCTGAATGTCGTAACAAACGATCCGTATATCCAAATCAAAAACCCTTTTGTGATTGTTATGAATGTCGTCAAAACAGAAAAGTTTCACAATAATGGAGAAAAAATTTGCATATATTCATAAAAACTGTCTATTCTTATTAATTGATTATAAATAAAAATATTTCTATTTTCTTTTACATTTAACTTGAGAATTATCAGAAAGACCGTTCCTCTCATTTCTAATTAATTTTTGTAAGATTAAACAAGACTAAATCATTCAATATTCAACATTTATGTACAATGAGAACATGTCATATCTTAAGGTATCGATCTGGTAACTTTATCTCTCTCATACCTAATATCAATTTAAGGATAATGGTCTCAGTTAAGCTAGTCATTTGTGAATTTTAATTATCTGTACTTAATTGTTGGTTTTCGGTTTTAATAAATCTGTTTCATTCTCGCAAATAGTCATAACATTCTTTTGATTTTTTTTCTAGTTTGTTCAAATATTAACTAATTTGGTATACTTAAAATAGACAGACACAAGTGAAATAAGATAAATGAAAATACATTAACATCCTTGACTAACGAAATATCACTAAAAAAGCTTCAAATCGACTTAAGTTTGACTTATATTGACTTCAAGTTTATCGGCTGTTCTAGAATTATACCGATCCTAATTTTAGTTTCATACCGTACTGTCTTACATACTTTTCACGGCTATTCATAAAAAGTCTCTATTTGAACAAATATTTTCTATTCATCCATGTGAAAACATTTGTAGATTTCATGACATGAACAAACGTGCAAATCTTTTTAAAAACTTTTGTTGGCTTCCGTAAAAATGTAATTTCGTATCCTTACACTGGTGCGCACGCTTGAACCTTTGAAAAAACTATGGAATTATCCGTATACGTGGATACGTCATTTTTCTGCATGAGAACGGGCGTATTCAAGCGTAAAAACCATGGACTTCTACGGCCCTTTATTTGTTTGTTTATTTTATTCTGGCATTTGATTCCAAAGATATTACATTAAAACTTTCAACAAAAACGTCAGCATGATAAAACAAGAACAAAATCATATTGCCAGGAAAGCAAAAAAACTGCTAAGAACCCATAAGACCTTTGCCACCTTTACACAACCTCAATCATATTTGCAGATGGTGGCGCAAACGAGTTTTGCAGGCTTTAATGGTAGGATAACTCATTACAGCCTCAGGCAGGGTTGTATTCCACTCGCGACCGGTTTTATAGAAAGAACTGCTGAGGATGGTCTCAGTTCCAGCAAAAAGAAACTTTGGCTTAAGTTTGATGAATAGTGTTACGATTCGATAGTCTGTTTGGGTTATGTCTGCTGATGCCTAATTTAGAAAGAGAGAAGAATTCTCTATAAATTTTGAAAAAGAGAACGAGCCAGAAATGTTTACGCCTCGAAAGCAGAGAAAAGTTTAATTTGTTCACACTTTTCCAAAGTAATGAACTTAATTTCCCTTTTTTGGGAGGAAATGATAGAATTTGTCGGTACTACAACTTTGGCTACAGAAGAGAGATGTGAAAACCGACGTTTCGACCCCAGAATTTTATTATTACTGGATCAATGAGCATTATTTCACATACGTAGTTCAAACGTGTGATGTAAACATGTATCAACACTTTTATTTACCACTTGGTAGAATATAATATATCTCGTCCAGCTCTACAACATTGACGACGGGAGAGTGATACATCTCTTTTCCCTGATTTCTGTGAAAACTTCCAAGAACTTGTCCGTTTTTCGAAAGAAATGGAAGTTTGAAGTTTATTTTTATAGGCAGACATTTTATATGTTGTAAGCTACTTCACAAATTTCAAAAGTTGTAAACATAACTTCAGTAGTTATAAATAGAGCCCTGCATTAGATAGACATGTCCATCGACGTCCACGGACATGGACAGTTTTTTTATATTTGTCCATGGACACAGATGGACATGGACAAACGAAAAAACTTTTAAATTTTTTTCAAAGCAAGGACTGGACACTAGTGATAAGATAAACGAGTCTTGAATCAAAAAAGGTCGATAAATTGTTATATCTCAAACGAAATCTTCAAGTGTTGAAGACAGTTGGGATTGAAGCTGAAGAAGCAGTGACGATGAACAGGTCGAACACAAGAATGAAGAAAGTTACTCGGCGTCTAACAAGTATTTTTTTGAACTGTATGTTCTTTCTGTAACAGGCAAACGCGTTTTCTGCTGAATATAGAAAAAGGAATGAAATTTTCATACCCAAAACTTAAATTTAAAAAATGCGAACATTCCATGGACAAAATGATGAACATGAACAGAAAAAAAAATTTCTCCATGGACATGGACGGACATGGACAAAAAAAAAGTGTCCATGCTGGCCACTAGTTATAAACCCATTTTCAATACAGCGTAGTAACACGTGAGTTATACGATTTACAACAAAAAAGAACATTTACGCATGCTCACGATGAAAACAATTCTTTCTCTATAATTTTATATGTCACCATGTGTGAGAAGTAACTTTTATTGTGTGTGTACGTATGAGTTTGTTTACTCACATGTCAGCACGCGTAAAAGCTTTGGTTCACGCCTAAATACAGTCAAACTGTTAGTTTGCACATGTGTTTACATCATGGAACTCCCAATTTTTTTCCACATGGGTAATACACGTAGGCGTCTTTTGTTTTATTCTTTATGAATCTAAAAGTATTATTCAAAAATATTGAATTTAATCTAGTGTAATTAGCGATGTGATGTGCTGTTACTTTATTCTTGTCCGCCTATAAATTCCATTGTATAAAAAATGATTTTCCGATGTATCTAATCGTCTTAGTTTCGAATGGATCGGTAATCTAGTTTCTTTTTATGTCTGTAGACATGTAGAAAAAGTAGAGAAGAAAGAAGCAGACCATGCATGTAATTTCTTATAATGTCTCAAGCGTATATAATTTTTCTTGAAGGAGAATAAAATCTTTCATCATTGTTATCGAGTGAGAGGTAGGCTTTTTAAGTTTATGTTCCTGTATTCTACTGAGTAATTTCTCTTATCTGTTTTTAAACTTGTATATTTAACTGAACGAAAAGTATGGTCATTTTTGAAAAAAATGAATCTGATGGTGAAATTAGTAGCTATCCTAGTACAGAGGAGTTACTCCCTACAGGTTCAATAATAAAAAAGAAAAACATATCCTTATTAAAAATCAAACTTAATTAGTAAGTTACAGAACAACATTTCATATTGAACATAACAACAGATTCCGTGAATTATTTTTTCCTCTAATGGTTACGATAATCGGAAAAATACATCACAGTGTATTCTAAATAAGATCGATCATCAAGGGGGATTATTTTTGACAGAATCTGCGCAATATCGTTGATCTTTACTCCATCGACCGAAAGAAATCGATATATTGTTGACATCAAACAATTTATTGCTCAAACATTTGTTTCATCGAAGAGAAAGATATATTATTTTGCCGTACAAATATTTGTACTTTGTGAATACTTATCATACCAAAGAAAGAAAGATGAAAGATTGTGTTTTCCTCTCTTTTCTGAATCGTAGAAGTGCGAACGTGTGTTTGTGTCAATGAAGAAAGAGGCAAAAAAGAACTAAGAAATAGTCCAATACATGATAATTTTTAATTAATAACACATGAAATTTAATTCTAAACAACCACAACCTATCTCATAGAACGATTCTCTTTTATACGTTTTAAACAACAACAAACTTTTATACGTTTAAACTTTTGAATGAAAAATAATTGAATCTTGCAGTTTATATCATGCGATGATCAGGATTGGAACACCATTATTGGTAAAAAGTAAGTTTAAAAAATTGTTGACTGTATTTCTACACGCTTTTTAGAAAGTTCATCACTTAAAACGTTGGAATACAAATATATTTGTATTTCAAGATGTATAGAGTATATTCTAGAGTTTTGAAATAATTTTGTTGGAGTTATGAGTTATTTCATTTTCTACGTCAATAACGGAAAATCAGATATCCACCTACTGTATATTTTTACTACATTTCTGACCTTATTCAGGGAAACAAACATACTGCCGTGCTACTCAACATGGGACATAACTTATATCTCAGTTATTTTAAGATTTCCCCAATTCATATCACACAGTGGGCAACGAGGCGGACATTACATGAAAAAATGAAAGTGTAATTTTTCATGATCTGAGTAGAGGAAAATATATTTAGCTGCACAGACCATTTTATGGCAAAACAGATTTTTATTTCAAATACTAAGGATCGCAGGAAAATATGTAGTCAGAAAATAGACCAAAAATACACTCTCATGAGAAAAATTCTTTTGTTATAAAGTCAAATGAACTTTAAAATAAAAAACGATACAGATTCTGAATCCACATTCGTCTAGTGATCCAGTGCTGAAGAAAGTTTCCAGATTGGATCCTTGAGAAAAAAAATGATTTTCCGAACTAAATGATTTTCCGTAGAACTGTCATCAGTATAGTGAGCATGCAAACGAGCGCAAAAATTCAAACTTGCACAAACTTTGTATATATGCTTGTCTGACTATCCTATATCGATTCTGGTGCCATAAATTAGTATAAATGTTCTTGGACCATATGATAGGTTTTCCAAAAGTCTTAGCTTTTTAGATAAAAACTATTATTTTTACTCTAGGAACGTTTGTATTGAAAACCAATGTGATATTCGGAATCAGCGCACGAAACTGCATCATTTGGTGTATAACACAGGATGTCTCAAGACAAAAACTTTTTGCTGAAAAATTTGCCTTGGATACTACTTGGGATCTTCGTAAACTTTCTGAATGCTTTTTTAAAAAGTTATGATAACTGTCCACATCATAAGCCAAAATTGTCCACAATTGTCCATCAGTTCTGACGAGGAAAGTACCCCAACTGATAAATCGCTTTTTCAACGAAACCGAATGGACTATAGATAGTCGACGATGCTGATTCCGAATATCACCATGAATGCTGCTGCTAGGCCTTCAAAGACCGGTCTTCTGGAAAACCAGTTTTCGAGAAACT